>BRZM01000798.1:135402-186250 GCA_033238685.1 Lates japonicus
TGTATGATTAAGTTCTGTTTGTGTTTCAGACTATGCTTCGCAGACTGATCTGGGTGCTGTTTTTCTACTATGTTGTTGGAGGAGTGAGAGAGTAAGGATGTTGTTATTAGGAGTAATAATATTTAGATTGCCCGCTTAGACATAGTTACAAATATCACCTACCACAGACTGACAATATACTCCTCTCATTTCTGACTAACTGGAACCATGGAGCTTCAGTCACTTGTGGGCCCTGTCCTGTCCCTGTCTCCGGGTTCTTGGTTCCTGACCGCCAGACGCCAAACTGCCTACTGGAGGAAGAAATATGTGGTGAGCTGCCATGTGGCTCTACAGACAGAAAGTTCAACCAACTCACCTTCATGTTGCCTAGCTGCCTGGCTTGGCTGACGTGACCAGAAATTTCTTGGAGGTCTCTTGGGGAAAAGAAACAGTCAGGGTGAATCCAGAGCTGTGCCACTCATCTCTTGTAAAGTGTCAGCTTCCTCCCTCTCACACAAGGAAACTGTCAGAAGGTCCTCCTGCACTGTCAAATTGACAAATGCATCCTAAGCAGAGGTAGCCTGACAGCTGGCAAAAGAGGACGAGGGCAGGCTAAGTGAGTTGTGTCTCTTTGACAATTCAATTGAAGAAAGTGAGTGTGTTTTTACAGACAGGAACTTTCTGCATCATAAACTTTTATGCGGTGATGTAGACATGGCTGTGGAAAATGAGAGGCATTCACAGAGTTTAAAATGCCAGTGTTGGCTTCTCTGGATGAAATGTGACAGCCGCTGACTTCCACCAGAGAGCTGACAAGGTGTCAGATTCACATCCTGCCGTTGCTGACGGCCTATACACAGGCAGCTGACGTTGACAAGTCAGTCATTTCTAAATTTTGTTCAACCCTTCCCATGCTTTTAAAGACAGGCCTTTGGATTTGATAAGCAAGTCACAGAGAATGTTTTAATCAGCACTGGGAGAAATATTTATGTTTATTTTTCATGGATTTCTCTACAAAGAATTATCCAGAAAAAAATGGAAACACAAATAGGAGGAAGGAAGAATGGAGGGAGGAAAGCAAAAAAGAGATCAAGCTTTTATATTTCAATTCAGTTTTTTTTTTTTTAATCTCATTTCTAATGGAAGCCCCGCTCCAGCGTTGTGCTTTCAATCGATTTTCACTTTTTTTTTCTTTTTTTTTTTTTTACTGTACAATGTAAATATTCTAGGATATTCATTTGTCTTTTCGTCAAATGTCCTTCCATTTACTGTTACATTGCCGCGAGAAGAATATATACGCTTTTGCACATGGCTGTGCGCACGCGGACCACGCGATGCGGCGTAACCGACCGCCCAAGAGGGCGCAATCAAATCGTTGGCCCCGGCGTCCTCCTAACGCCTTCGAGAGGGCGTGTTTAACATTTCTAAGGTGTCTGATTAGTTATGAAATATATTCTATATATGCCTTAGACCCTGTGATTTATTTGATGAATTTTAAAGATGGTTAAAACTAAAGCAGTACTAGTGTGTAGTAGTGTTGTGTGGTTCCCAGCATGGTGAAATGTTTTAATCCCTTAGTGATTTTGAGGCTACAAATCTGAGGTGCCTGATCCTGTGTCACAGAGCAGCATGGAATCAGTATTTTAGATATCTTTTGAAGTTTAGACCACATCTTTTCAGTATTTAAACAAACAATCCCCGATGTCTTCTTTTGGGCAGACAGGTGTCTCCATGCTACAGCTAGCAAACCATGCTAGCCTGTATTCTTAAAAAAAAAAGAAACTATGTAATGTTGTGGGTTCTGTTGCATGTAAATTGTTTCAACTTTAGGTGTTTGCAAATTTGAGGTGGTTGATCTTATGTCATCACAGGGCATGGAATCAGTACTAGATGCACTTTAAGTTTAGACCACAGATCTTTTCAGTGCATTTAAACGTTAATCCTTGATACCTTTCTTTTTACAGTTCCACAGTTACAGCTAGTAACCATAAGCAGTCTGTATTTTCAAAAATAAAACTATGTAGTAGTGTTGTTGGGTTCTGTTGCATAGTGAATTGCTTCAACTTTAGGTGTTTTTGTGTTTTGCAAATTTGAGGTGGCTGATCTATGTCACACAGCAGTGATGAGGAAGTAATTAAAAACCCGAGGGGTGAGGTGAGACAACAGAAGTATGATTTGCTCCCGCATTCGATGTGATGTTAGATGTAACAAATGGATGTGTTTATTGTATATTCGAGGTGCATAAACCTTAAATCTCATTAGTATTTCAACCTCAACTCAAGGTTTGTGAGAGTACTGACAATAAGTATAATTTAATATATATATATATATACATGTTTAATGATGGAGATCATTCTTTACTAGAATGTAACAATTACCAATGGAATGTAATTTGTTTTGGTGTATGGTGTTATAAAAAGGTCGTTTTAAACATGTGGTTTTGCAAGCACAGTCTTTGCCATTGATAAAGAGAGGGCTTAGATTTTTATATAATCTAAAATATCTTGTGTGTGTGTTCATATTTTTAATAATTGTTTGTTTTTAACACGCTTATCACAGAAAAAGAAGCCAAGACTATTACGCTTCAGATAGAAAGATGTATACATATATTAAAGCTTTTTATTTTTTTGTAAAGATTTAAACCGCTTTATTTTTGACCGGCCTTGGTATACAGGGAAGGGCTCCAAAACTGTAATTAAGTGAAGTACATGTCTGAGAGGTACAGGCAAAGGCCTTTATTCTGCTCACTAAAGTTTAGCGAGCCTCCAAAAAACAAAAACACTATTTTACCGCCAATGTTTAAAAAAACCCAAGCATCAAACCTGAGCCTACCAACAAATGTGTGAGGGAGGAGTCAAAGTTTTTTTTTGTTTTTTTTTATTATGATAATAACAAAAGCAGCTAATGCTCAAGCATTCCTTTTTATTAGTATGGATTAACCTCGTATGTGTACATATAAACAGTCTTGAGTCATCGAAGTAGTCTGTCTTTTTGATCGCTGCTCGCCTCAAGGACTCGCTTATTTTTCTTCTTTGACACGGCTACACCATTTTTACCAAGTATTTAAACATGTCGTCCAAACGGTAAGTTTACACATGGTTATAGTACTAATGTTAACATTGTTATCCAGTCGTTCAAACTGTATTATCATTTTCAAAAAGTGGTCTAATCCAGGGCACCGGTTTACTGTGGACATTGTTGTGAGAGCATCCTCATCCTGCCAAGTTGTTGTGGATGGTTGGTGTTTTATCAACTTTTTTACTACCCTTTTAAAAACTTCTTTTAGACGAGAGCTAGTATTTCTAACAAGAATATATGTCCTTCACCCTGTTGTAGAAGGAGTTTAACTTGGATCAGCTAGACGCTGTTTTAAACGGTAAGTAAAGTAATTTCGCAAAGATATAGTTGTTAGCTGTATTATTAGATGTATTAATACTGCTAAATTCCTATGCGTTTAATTCCAGAGCTTTTAAATAGAACCAAACGCAGGAGATCTCTGTCACGGAGGCATATCAGAGAAGGCCGAATTGGCAAGGCATGTCGAGGGTAAGTACTTGTGCTTATTTATTTATTCATTTAAAGTTAAATTGTTTAATATATGTATAAAACGCTGTTTGTTTTTTTTTTTTAAATCAATAGGACCGAGATCGCTGTAGAAGCAGAACAGGCTTTGGGAGGACTTGAGCTCTCACGCAGGAATCAGTGCTATCTTTTGAGGACTACACTGAGGTCCCCATCGCCACACCGAGCAAGAATGGACTACTACCGAGAATCTCTACCGTGAGAACTAGTGCAACCTTTGAGGACAACGCCTGAGGAGGGCTGGAAGCCGAACAAGAGATTTCGGGAGGTAGAAGAAAGCAACGAGTTTCAGTGGAGTGGAATCAGATATCCACCTGGAGGAAGAGAGACCAAGGACTGCTGCACAGCATAGTTTCATAACTATATATCACGGTAGAACACTTTTTGACAATGTGTTGATAAATGAGTATGCCAGCACACCCTTCCCTATTAATTATGTCTGAAGATCAGGCCCCATTTCCGCGTTTCTGGTGATTGATGAGGTGGGATGAAAGCCCAACCCCCACATTTCCCAACACACCCCAATATCCCACTAGAAAGCCTTGAGAATTGACTGGGCTTGATTTAAGTAAGCACTTTTATGGATATCTGTTTAACTTATTAATTTACCGGATGCTGACTGACAATATCAGGCACAACAAGCAGAGGACAGTGAGGCAGAGTCGTTAGCACTTGGAGTGGCGGGAAAGGTTTGATCAGATTCCAAATTAATGACAGGTTAAACCAAATTTCCCAAATTAATGACAAATTAGGACCACACTGTGTTCGCCAGGCCAGATACCCCAAATTATTGCTATAAGACTAGACCAAATTTCCAAATCAACATCACAAACTAGACAGAAAATTAGAACTGGTTCCTCAAATTAATGAAAATTAAACCGTGACACATCCGAGATAGGCCGGGTCAACAACACACCAAATCGCTTCTTGTTGGATACAACTTAAGAAACCTTCAGAAGGCTTTTACAACACTTCAACATTGGTTAAATACATTCACACAGTGTTAAACAGTGTGACAGGTCCTTAAACTTACTAGTTGTAGGAAGAAAACCATGGGGCTCAATCCCAACAAAATTTTTAAACGCAGCGTATCGCTCTGGTCGTGGTGGTTGTTAATGACACGACAGTCTGGTAGAAGAAAGAAAATCAGTCACCTATGTTTTTTTCCATTGACGCTGGAGTGCTTTTAAAACAGTAGGAGGTAGACATTAAGAGAAAATTTGATGCTACGCGAGCGCCAGCGCGGTGGTTGAGTCTGGTATTACATCTGATGGTGCTGGAACGCCTCTCGCATATGTTGTAGGGTGGTTCTAATAATTCTGTACCACGGTGGTGTTGCTACTGCTGCTGCCGTTTGCTACTTGCTACTGCTGCCTACATTTATACTGCTGCTGCCGTTAGCGAGTTCAATGATCAAATACAACATGAGCCGTTGGTTGAAAGCGTTCTTGGTATTGAACAACTGGGGTCTGGTGGAGGACAGGCTGAGATTAGGGGACATACCTGTTCTTAACGCTTTAAATTAGTACGAAGAGTCGATTTGTGAAACATCGACATGGATAATCCAGAGCAGGTAAGCTCGCCAGGGTCAGAGAAAGTTTGTCTGGTGTTATTGAGCAGGCAATCAGAGGCATCGCGAAATGGTAGTGTTTTAAATGTTGTTTTTGAGAGGGGCTGCCCTGGCCAGTTTAATGACAAGCTGTTTTACATGCAGACAATGATTACAATGTGGACTTGTTTTAGAAGAATTAGCATGGTAACAAGTGCAGAGAGGCAATGACGAGGTCCTTATCAGATGACGAATTGAATTTGTTGTTTCGGTTGCACAGAACAGAAGTGGTGCCGTGTTTTGCTAAAGCTGGGTAGTGGTGGGCTTATGTGATGAGATCCCTCTCTCTAAAAAGGGACGGCTTGTACAATCCCACTGGAATAGTGTTGAGGACAACGCATTGTGCTTCTGTTGCCTCGCACACTGCCGATGCTGACATGTCTGAGCCAGAAAACCACAGTATGCCCAGTAGTTGCTGGTCAACGCTGTAGGCCTTCACATGCAACGGGTATCGCTCACGGATGCCAGCAAATTTGAAAACATTAGGATGTTAAAATTATAATTTTTCCATCATGCTGCAGGACGAACATCTGCAGTGTTTTCTAGACCCACAACACCCCACACGATAAGACATCATGGCTGCTTTCATACAATTGTTAATTATTACATGATTGAAACTTTGTATTTTTTAAGCCTCTATGTGCTACTTTGTTACATATGAATATTTACTACACAATTCGTAAACATCACAGTAACGTGTGCTACAAATTCAATGTCAGTGAGCAATTTAATACTGAAAAGCCCGACACAAGATATGTAAATCGGGCAGGGCTCAACAACATGGAAGGGGTGGTGATCCCACTCACAATATAATCGCGCGACACAATGGGCGTCATGAGGCGTGGTGTAAGACCCCACAAGTGTGGAAACTAACATCGCAGCACCCATTGTGTACTCACACTGCAGGGAGCGAATTGGACAGCGACCCTCATCAATGCTTTTATACAACCCATTGAGAAAACAAAAGCCCCAGCAAAACTAAGGCTCTCAATACTGGAGACAAGGCACCAACCAAGCATGAGGCCAATTTGTGTGTGTAATGGACATGAGGGCCTCCCAAAAGTCTCTCCGTCATTCCGATCAGGAGGCATGCCCTTTAACAAACTGCACGTCAGAAAATCGTCTCACCAGATGATTCTCATGTGGCGACACAATATACCAACAGCGTGTGGATCGACTGCTTAGCCTGCGCCTGTCAGACACTGCAGCAGCTTTAGGGTTTAGACTCTGAGAACTACTACTACCCCCACAAATTCAACACCAGGGCCAATGAGGAGTATGTAGAGCGCACGCAGACCCCTCCTACTACAAGTACAGCATGAGCGCAGTGAGAAATCCAGTTTATGGCGTGAGGCGAGATGTCCGTGCAGTGCTTTTTGATATTCGTTTCACGCTGCTGTGTTAACAATGTAAGCGCCCAAGGTGAGGCTGGATATATCACGAAGCATTTCAGTGCACACAGTTGATCCGCTTGTATTTACCACTCACATCCAGCTGCATAGTGTATGTTTAAGATGTTGTTTCTCCCAAAGACACACTGGCTCTGCTATTACCTAAGCAAAAGCGCACGCAGTGCAAAATAAGACCTATTCAGATGTGTCTATGCCAGTGGCTTGAATATGTCGCCACGACGCAAACATCCTATAAACATGCACCAGCGGGAGGAGATGCAGGTAGGTCAGCATTTCGTGATGGCTGCTAACCCAGCCACACAAACATTTCAGCAAGAGTTTGCAGGTTGTTTTTACCTATGGATGCCAAATGCCACCGAGGAGTGATGGCAACTGCAGCCAAGGAACGCCTGGAACGCCGGCCCCAGAAAGTTTCTTTTTGTAGTCAGACAAATGCGTGAAATTGCACTAATACTCGAGCTGGCTGTGACACTGGTAAAAAACTACTATTTTGATTTCACCAGCCTGTCCCACAGCGTCCAATCCAAAGAAGTGCCCCATCGGTCACCTGCAAATTATCTACAACAACTTTTGATAGCTGGATCATTATTTGGGCCTGTCAAGGCACTGTGCTGCCACCAAGAGGTCTGTACCACCTCGTCTCTGCCCGACAGGTGCACTGCAAACTCACAGTTCCCCGCCAGCCGCATCGCAAGGCTAAATCAAAACCTGTGGGTGCAGGCAGTGACGGTGCCAGACAGCTGTCAGGCACATGGGTGACATTTGAGCTGAAAGGCGCTTGCAGAAAGGGTCACGGGTTAGCCTGCATGTCAAACATTTCTAAATGCAAACAGGAGGCATCAGGCTACCCAAAACACGGAAAATCTCCTGAAGATCAGCAAAAACACATTGCTGATTATTGTATGAAAAAGGAGGGTATCAGGTTAGATCCACAAGAGACCAGAGCACAAGGTAATTAGAGTTGTAATAAATACCCCAACTCCTTGTGGGCAGGTTCCGCATGAGGAGTAATATGCGGAAGCGATCACAGAACCAGACGATTCACAACAGCTGATGTTCAGTGATCATTATGATGAGACAGTCTGTTTCATCTCAGATGATGGGCCATGGTGCAGTGGCGCCATGCTTAGTTGGGGTCCCAGGTAAAGAGATGAATGTGTTCATAGGTGCTATGACCACAGCGTATCGCCCAGGCTCACGGTTATAAGGATTACCAGATGCTTGCAGCAACGCAGGTTGTACTTTATCATTGTAGACTCTGTCATCTCACATTATGCATCTGCGAGTGGATCCCTCCTTTAAATTCTTATCTAGTGGGATTGGCCGATTAGCTTAATGACGGGGTCCTGGGGGAGGAGGGGAGGAGGCATCACATCACAGAGTTTGTGTCCGGGGCCAAAGTGCTATGTATATCATACACGCTTGTGGGACACAGGTTAAGGGTAAAGGTGTGACACTTAATGCCAAACCCAAAACAAAGTCACCCCCGAGTCACTAGTCAGACTATATTCATTTCAGAAATAATCGAGCACAGATGCACACCTCACAGTTGTATTCTAATAACCATCAAACGATAAAAAGAAGTTTCATCTGAAGAATGAAACAGTTATAAGAGTCCGTGGTGCAAGCAACAAACGAGGTGTTGCCTGATTTCACCACACTGCCTTATGGATATTAAAACAGATCGTGTTTTGATGGCAGACCTCCACAGCACCGTACTTAGTCTGGCTAACACGGTCCCCACTGTGGAAGACTTTTTGCTCAAGAGTGTTAACAGAAAATGCAGTGCGATTGTCAACGTGGACAATATTGTTTACATTTATTCATGCTGGCAGCCATTGTATGATCAACTTCAACAGATAAGAGACATCAACTTTGTAAACGGTTTGCCTGAATCTCTGTGTGATGACACGTTATTACCCCCAGACAAAATCAATTTGTTAATTATAGATGATTTAATGAACAATGCTAGCAATAATTTAGAAGTACAGAATGTGTTCACCAAATATGTACACCATAGAAATTTAAGTTGTATTTATCTGGTTCAGAATTTATTTATACAGGGTAAGTCCAGCCGGACCATTAGTTTAAATACGAATTATTTAGTTTTGTTTAATAACCCCCGAGATAAATATCAAATTTCACTTTTAGGCAGACAGATGTTTCCGGGTAACAGTAAATATTTTTTAGAAGCCTTTAATGACGCGACCGGTGTCCCATACGGTTATCTCCTCATAGATTATAAAGCCAAGACACCCAAACATTTAAGACTCTGCTTTCAGAACTGCCGGTTGTCTATATACCAAAAAAACACAAGGGGTGAGGATGTCGTCACGCATGCAGAGAAATCTGGCGCTGCTGGAGTTGTTATATAAATCGCCGCCTAGGGTACGAAGAGTCCTTATTAGTAATGCTGGTTCTGACTTTATCAGTGCTGTGTGTGAAATAGCTCTTAATGTGTTGAGAGGTAACATCCCGCTGACTGACCGACAATACAGACAGCTTAAAAGGCAAAAAGCAATAATCACACTGGTTGCCTATAAAAGAGTCAAAACTTTGAAAAAAAGAAAGACCATCAACCAATCCAGTGGCTTTTTATTACCGTTATTAAGCGCAGCCATTCCGTTTATTGCTAGTCTCATTAGGGTTAGGGTTAGAAAAGGGTTAAAAAATGGAACACACACAGAAAATGTTTTTGGTCCCCCAACACCAGTTGGACATGTTGAAACAACAGCAGCAGAATACAGGGTCCATCAGACAGGCAGCACAAAACGAGTTGGACAAAGCGATGGTCGAGTTATTACAACGTACGGACATGAACATGTACAACAAGGCTAAAAAATATTCCATCATTCTCCAAAGATACCTATTACTGGTGAGACAGGATGAGCGTGAAAAGGGTGTATTAACCCTATCACTTCCCGTCACTGAAAGTGTCGATGCGGGTGGCACGCGTCAGGACGCTGCACATCTTGTTGATGACACCGGTGTTAAAGATCTGGTTGTGGAAGATGTGTTAAGGCACATGCCTAAAAAAAACAAGAGAAACGCAGAGCTCATTTTGGCAGCATTAGCCCGTGCATCAGATGTGGTATCATGGACTGACCAAGGGGGTATTATCATTAACAAACAACCGATCAGAGGCTCACATGTCTATGATTTAATAAAAAGTGTAACAGCCGCACACAACGTCTCGGATTCCTCAAGGCCTGCTGGTTGGACTTTGTTTTTAAAAACCTTAGCCGATTTAAATGTGCCACTTTCAGCTGTATCAAACACTAAAGTGCGCGCTTCTATTGCAAGGTTTAAGGGGGCCGCCGATTCAATCAATGAGTCCAGTATGACCGCGTATGATGATTCACCCATCAGCAGAAAACGTTCGTGGGCTGAATCACCCCAGTCGAGCACACCGTTTAAAACACCCAAATCACCTATTTTTATTTATATTAAATATTTGTTTTATTAAAGTGTTTTTTCTTATTTACAACAAATAATGTTTTTTCCTGTTAAAATGTAATTTTTTCTTTTCTTGTCCATGTTTAAGGATTGTTTTTATTCTTATTAAAGTTGTTTTTCTTATTTTCATCAAATATTGTTTACATTAAAAAGGATTGTTTTTATTCTTACTAAAGTTGTTTTCCTCAAATAATTTTTTTTTTCTTGTTTACATTAAAGGACTGTGTTATTTAAAACGTGTAAATAAATGTGTCTGTTACAAAATTCTTGTCTCAAAAAAAAAAAGTGTCTTTATTTTAAATTGTTATAGCCACATATACATCATTTACCACATTGTACACATGCAAAATCATATTCATGGCATATAGCAACAGGCTGTATTTTGTTAACAAAACGACAGACCATAGCATCGTTACAGATCAGATTGGTTTTATACATGTTAATTAAGCGTTCATAGGACACCCCTTTTTGTATATGGCACAGGAAAAACACGCAGTGCTGTCCGCAGGTTGTGGAGAAATCACTTTGAACCTGTCTTCGAGAATAAAATACATCGGCACAGTTTTTTACAAGAAACTGTTTTATCTCTGGTGGAAACCTGTCACAGTCTGGAGGGTTGCCGTAACTGTCAAAGAAATATCTGTGCTTGTCTTTTGTAATATAAATAGACAGCCAATGTTCACCAGGCATGGTAGAGGGGTATGTGTTTACAATCAGCATGGCGGAGTATTTGGACACTCTGTGATTTGGAAGCTGGTCACATGGTAATACACCCAAAAAGTCGGTGCCCTTAAAAATTATTTTCTTTACAACGCTGGTTAATTCTATGGTGTTCATGCCGGTTTTTAGTAATAGTCCAAAAGTACTTGTCTCCTGTTTGATATTTCAGTAACCGAATCAAAAACAGAATAACAAATCAGATTGACTGTGCAGGGGAGCGGGGCTCTGAAGCGTACTTCCAGCCTGACATTTCCCGTTTTAATCAGCGACACATTTCCAGAACACCCCTCATCCGCCTCCAAGTTGAAACAGAAGACCTGCGCCGAAATCTCGATGAGATATAGCCAGCGATCTGTCCTTCAGACGGCGACCTGTGGTTTGAATCAGCTGGTAATACTCTCTTGTGTAATGACCTCTTTGGAAATAGGGCTGAAACGGTTTAGCGGGATAGGATTGTCCGTCTGCATACAAGCCAATAAACTCAGTGTCATAGTTCTCAAAATTAAACGGGCTGCGTCCATAACTTCCCATATACCCCTCATTATCAACAAATCCGATTATAACAAATTTCGGGATTTTTTCCGAGGTAGAGGTTTTCCTGGTTGCACACCCTTGTAACGGCTGGAATGGAGAATGTTTTTAAAGTCACCCTGTCTATAGCATATTTGGTATTGGTGTGTTGTAGAGCTCTGCTGTGCGCCAGCCTGATAGCAGGCGATACTGAGACCTTTTTTACAAATACACTGGCGGACACAATTTTAACAGTATACTGGTCATTTCCGCCCGTCATTAGAGAAAACTCATCTTTTGACCGTATAAATTTTAGAGATAGATCAACGCCGTCAACGCCAACAGTTTTTCTTGAAAAAACAAATCTGTGTGTATTGGTGAAATTAGTTCCACTATTCGGCTGTTTCTCGTGTATCCCCCTCTCTCCACCAGGCCTGCATTGTCTCCTTCTATGGACGCATCGTCCACGTGCCCGCTGGTGTCTTTGCAAAACAATCCTGTGCTAAACTGTGTATTTAGCATGTCGGTTCCGTAGTTAATTAGACACTCGATTATCCCGTGGTATGGGTATGTGTTGGAGGATTGTGTTATAAGCCTGTCTCCCAGCATGATGTCTACCTGGGAGAATAGCGTGCATCCTGGATAGTTCATAAAGCCCACATCCGCCGCGTTTGCCAAGTTTGTACCGTCGGCATTTGTGATCCTCACACGGGTAAACAGGTATGTGTCGTTCAGATCCAGATAATCTTCCCCACTAGCCGATATGTAAAACTCTATAGGGCCAGTGTCTGTTATTGCCGAAACCGGGGGGATTTCAACAAATGTGGATTTTTCAATAGATGTCTGTGTGTATGGAACGGTAAACAAATCCAGCTCAGTCTTTACACACTCCTCTCACTGGTGTTGAATCAGCGCTATTTTTTCAACCTAAAATATGTCTTTTAATGTAATCCTGGAGCGTTTGGCAGACGGTCTGCTTCCTTTGATGGGTGTCTTCTTTCTGATGACTTTCCCTGTTTTCGCAGCTGTTTTACGTTTTTTAGAAGAGGAAGTGTTACGTGCACGCCCTGTGGGGGGTTTCTTCAGCGGTCTCTTGGCGTACACCAAGAGACCGTTCCCTTCCTGCTTTCCAGTCACGGTGTTTCTCGCGATGTTTGACACCACGTCCCCTACGATGTTTGTGGCTGCCATTTTTAAATGGGGTTTGGCGATGCTAAATCCTCTTTTTAACAGAGGGATTGCCATTCTAAATAAACTGCGGAATATGTCTCCCAGTCCGCTACCATACTGTGTACTTGCCCCTATAAACCCTGGTAATTCTCCCCCAGCCTGGTTCATATAGTAAGACCTATATCTACTCTCATCGCCGTTGTATGGTATGCGCATCTTTTTTTTTTCTTTAGAAATATTGCCTCACAGGTCTGAAGTGTAGTTTTACAATCACTTTTCCGTACTCAAAAGGTATGTACTGGTTTTGATCGTTTTTTAGAGAAATCTCAATATCATCAATAACTGATTTGGAGAGCGATGTGTAGTGTGGCTTGTCAAGTCAAAGTGGGCATACGACAGCCTTCATCTGATACATTTATACACCGGAGAAGCGGCACATAGCTGTCACCCAGCAGTTGGTAATTTACAATGTCACTATAAACAAATATATTGTAGCATCCGCCGTGAATGTCTGCAGGGTGGGGTGCGACAAAATGCTTTCTAAATAGTGAATAAGCAGGTATCGTAAACGGTTTCCCCGGTTTAAAACCCAGTATTTCGGCTAATTTTCCTTTAAACGTAAAAGTAATTCCTTCCGCCCCCGAAAAATAAATAAAATTTGTTATGTTGTTGTACTGTAAACTAATGCGCGCCGTTGCGCTGTTAGCTATGCATTTTGCATTAAATTCTTTTACTATTCTAGCAACGGACTCATAAAGCCCTGTAGATAAAGTCACAGTCGTTGTCTCTTCTGTTTTAGAATCATAAATTGTTACACCGGCTTCAGCGGCAGGGAATGCTGCCCACAATCTAGGGTATTGAAATTCAATGACCCCCCACCTCATACGGCTCGCTTAAAACTATAGGCTTTGCTAGTTTTGTCCTGTAGTACCATATCTTGTTGTTTGGGTATATCTGTGATGAAGCGTTGCTGGGTAGTGTGACATAAAACTAATTCTTCTCCATTGTACTGGCGCGCTCGTGTGTCAGTTTAAAATGAACCGCTTAAGCATGCAATACGCTACTTTTATCGCGCATCAACAATATCTTTTGCAGGAATCCACGAGTTAAATTTCTCAGGCCATCCAAGACATTTCACAAAAACTAAATTTTTGCGCCCTGATCTTTTTCTATCCAGTATTTTCTCTATTTTAAATGTTTTGTTTTATCAATGATTACTGTTGCAACCTGGCCTTCATAAATGTGCTTTTTACAGCCTTACCGCAAGGTCGGATATTTTATATAATGGAAGGATCTCTACATAATTTGGTTATTTTAAAAACTAGTCTAGAATGTCTGTTCATAACCCTTTCTAAACACGCCCGTAGTTTTGATATCCTCACTGTAATGTTTACATTGTATTTGTAGTAGCGTTACAGTCTTTGCAGGGTGTTCTTTACAAAGTGTCAGCATAATTTTCTTATTGTCTTTTGTGGTTACAGTATTTGGAGATGTTTTTATAGATCTGTGATAAGACTTGTTATAGGCATCGACAAGGTCCTGAACTATCACGACCTATCGCTAATTAACGTACACAAATACCCACATTCAGGTCTTATAAGTTCTGTTGAAAAGCTCCACCACACACGCCTTCGTCTGCTTTGATGTTGAGATGAATGATTTTATGCTGATCCATTAGATGTTGAAATGTTTATTAAAAACTCTGTGCCTGCATCCGTTTGAAGTTTGACCGCACACGCCCCTCGCTTAGAATATCCTTAAATGCACTGGTTAACGCTGGTCCGGGATTTGGATTGAGACATATCTAACCCATGCGTATTTTGAAAATGACACGCTAACATATCAAAGCACAAGGCACCGCACACCATCATTTTCGCAGATTCAGGACGCCAAACCAAATCAGCCTGAAACCGTTTGTCGATTACCACCACCAGGACACGATTCCTGGGAAATGTTTAGCTGCTTTTAGCATGGAGCGTGTACGCATCTTGGACCCAATAGAAAACGCTTAACCCGCAACTTAGCTGGCCACCCCAGACTCCTGACTGCTTTGGTAAAAGCTTGTTTACACTACCAAGCCCGCCTGGGTAAAAGGATCAGAATAATTTTCCAATGCTCTTCCATGTTGCAGGAGACACAAATGATGTTATGTTGTAACACAGGCTTTTTATTCACACACATATACAAAAAAAACACACCCACATAATACATCGCTAGAATAACATTTATTTTGCTGCCTAGAATGCGTGATAGCACGTAATTGTGCAACTTTCAGAAATACCTGGCCAGAGTGTCATATTTTGATTTTATCAGTGGACAAGCTTTTCAGCATGTTTTGTTAGTGTAAATAGTCTCTGCAGCAGCTTGAATCCTGGTTTCAGTACCATACACCCCGTTTGAACGCAGATAGTCGGCGATGGCGGGGATGAAACGTTCGGTCCAGACCCTCTTCATGAGCTGGTCAAAAATGTCCTCATAAAAATACTGGATCTCCGCCAAACACTCGTGGTGTTGGCTGGGTGGCTGATTGACAACCGTAGCACAGCTCCTCCCAGCACTTGTACAACACATTGTTGAGCAGATGGACGCCAATTTTCACGTTGTCCACAAACTTTTTAGACATGACAATAAGAGGGTGGTCAACGGTCCTGCAGTTGTGTTTCTCCCTCCGCTCATCCTGCCTCGGGCAGTGATTGTAAATTTGCGTTTGAAAGGAAGCTGATGCCTGTGGTGGAGAGGCATTGTATTCCAAGAGGGTGTAGATGGTGACATAGCGAGTCTGTGGTGTTGATGTTAATGACGTATTGAAGCTTAGACTGTTGGAACCTCTGTAAAACAAGTTTACAATTAAACAGTGCTTTTATAATATATACACACATAAGCACATATAATCATAATAATAATAATAAATACAACCTAACACTTACTCCCACCCCTATAGACCTAGGTCAGTATCAGACCAGTCTAATGTGAGTCTGATTTAACATCTGTGTTTACACTGTCTTTATACTGGTATTCTACTGTTACTTTTTCTATATGATGTTTTAACTCACTATACTTTGATGTTTCTATTCGATTTAGATTTAAACTTGAAGATTTTAAGTTTTTTAACCTAAACTATGCATTTACCATACAACTGGCCTTTGACCCTCTCACAACCACCATCTTTCTTGCCTCTGTCCATCTCCATTGCTCCACCCCCCGACTTTGCCAGGGGAGGGTCACCTTGTCCTTTGACCTCATAAGCCATCAATGTTCATGTCAATACCTGCACACAGGTCAAAGTAACCGAGAAATTATTTTTAATATTAATAATCAGTTATTTTCATCATTAAACATCTTGGCTGTAAAACACATGTACATTATATCTATGACTCTGTAATTTTTCTTTTTTAACTACAAAAAAACAGTTGTTCCTTTGAAGATAAAAGCAAGTTTAAATTAGTTAAAAGCAGAAAGGTAGTGCTCATTAAATGGAGTTAAATCCAGACTAATGAAGTTTAACTGTGCTGTTACTAAAGAGCATCATCACTTCTGGTGATGGCCACAGCCATCACAGGTGACATCAGGGTGTAGGGTGAGGGCGGGGCCAGGTGAGGCAGGGCTGAGACCCCAGGTGGAGGGCCAAAACGAAAGGTCACTGTTGAAATAATATCACAAAAACTTCAAAAAGTTACATGTTCGCGTGGCGTCAGAAGTATTTATAAAACAAGAATCAAAATCTTTTGATGAAATATCTTCTCACAGGATCAGGTTTTGGTTATTTTTAGTGATAGTTTTATTTTTAAACCTTTTTTTTCTTCACAATTACATCCAATACTCAGCCATAATCTGACTTTCAAAATGAAGATTGAGAAATTTATATTTAAATACTCAGCAGAAAATAATATTTAGTGTCTAAAATATTTTATAACCTAGAACAAATATGTATATATATTGCCCTACATATATATGTAGCAGTTATGTTTAAAATGAATACAGTAGAAATATTAAAGAAGTCAAAATGCTAATTATTGTACATTGCTACAATAACAACATGATATAATAGCTAATTATTACAGTTTTATCCACCAACATGTCTTTGGATATATAAATATCACGATATTTAGTATATTTAGATAGTTTAACTCATGTTTGTACAGATGAGATTATTATCAGAATAAGGACAAAATAAATCTAATATCTGTCACACTGCGGTGAGGTTTGTCTTGTCTTGGGATTTTGGTCTTGTCATTTCTGTTTTATTTTGAGTTACTCTCCTCTCATTTCAGATTCTTGCCCTTCCTCATGTGTCACCTGTGTCCTGATTACTCATTGTCTCCACCTGTTTCCCATTACCTCTGCGTGTTAAATAGTCTGTGTCTCCTTTGTCTTGTGCCAGAGTGTCTTCGTCCGTTCACCCGACTTACCTCCAGCCTTGAATCCACAGCCACAGTGTTGCCTCCAGTAAACCATTGTTCCTCTGTAAGAGTGATTTTTTGTTTGTAAATTTTGATTTGATTTACAGTTTCTTTTATGTATGAATACTTTCTTAGTTGTTGATTCCTCCTTTTGGAGCAATTTGTTTTACTCGTTTATGTTCATATTAGCTTTTCTTAGGTCCTCGTTTTTAGGAGAGTTTTATTTAGAGGCACACTATACTCCTATTGGAGATGATTTTAATTAAATCCTTTCATAGCCACTGTTTGCCTCCTTTGAGGTGACTTTTTGTTTTTGTTATCTTGTCGCCCTAGGGATTTTATAGCCTCTGTTCTTTGTCACTCAGAGTGAGAGAACTTTTGTTGTTATTAAAGTCTGTTTTATTTACGTCATCTCTGCGTCTGAGTCCTGCCTTTAGTCTCGGCCTGACATAAATCAAATTTCTCATACTGAGAATAGAGTCATGGTACTCACGTTATGACTCTTAACTTAAGACATACATTTTGTCTTTTGTGTAGATAAATAGGAGAATAATTGCAGTGTCACAGTCACAAACTGCCTTACTTCAATGAAACAGCTGTGGATGTTTTCTTTTTCTTACTGGTATCCTGCTGTCCAGCATCTCTCCTCTCCTCTCCGTTTTTCCCATCTTTCCTATCCCATCTACCAGCTCTGACTTATTGAAAAGTGTTCTATCTTTCTGTCCCTCTACTCTGTCCCAAAAACCTCTATCTATTTTTGGCTTTTGCTTCTCTCATCGACAATGAGTAGATCTCGATGAGGTGGCACCCCTGATTTTTGGACATTGTGAATTTGACTGGAGATCTCTGGTTTATGGACACTGTGAATCTCAAGTGAAACTCTGGTAACAGCATACCTGATCTTGCTTCATTGTGACTCTGAGAGGTTCTCTGCTCTCACACTCTGTCTGTCCTGTCTCTCTCCCAAACATCATTTGATCTTTGCATTTGGCAATAATCATTTATAGATTAATATATTTATCAAGTTTGGCATAAACAGTGAAAAATCTGTAATTGGACAAAACCTGATCTGATTACTAATTGAAACTTAAGGAGATACATATTTTTCACAGAACTGAGTTGGACATTAAGTTTAAAACAGTTCATTCCAAAGGCTAAAAACAATTTGTTTGGATATATATATATCATAGTGAGTCTAAAAACTGTGGAGGATCAGTAAGAACTGTAACTGACTGTGGTTGTCTATTTAAATTGTATATTGATCCCTGGTGCGAATTTTAATATTTTCTTCCTCTTAATATTAGCATAAACCATTAACCATAAACAATGTGTTTACGTGAATAGATTAACTCCACTGGATTTAGAAAGAGGGCTTCTTTAGAAAAAAAATTGTTCCAACACAATAAATACTATCTCTCAATTTCCTACATAATTTGAAAAAAAAAAAACCCATTGCAACTGAAATCTCATACTCAAGTTGTAAGTGTATCAAAGTCATTTCTATACAGAGCTTTATCTATCTCCAGAATATATTGATTGTGATCCAGCCATTTTCAGGACAATTTAATCAAAGTTATTCTGTTCCTAAACTCTGTGACAGAGATGGTGATTTGTTACTGAATAATACCTCGGTAAACTAAATAGTTTGATCTAAGGCGGCTGTTAAACATTTATAGTCAGTCTCTACAAGCCAAACACAATCCCTAATAGCACTGTTAGTGTCTGGTTTGTGTAAATATATACAAGTGATACTGTGGTTTGGAGAACAACAACATTGATGCCAGGAAGGTAAAAAGTGTCAAGCTACAAAGCTACAGTGGCAGCAGCAGAGGGGTCTCAGTGTGCAGCACCATGTGAACAAGCAGAGGTGCTGATCCTCAGAGCAGAGACTTGGTGAGAGAGTCTATGGTGTCTCCTGCTGAAGCTGTAAACAGGCAGGTCAGCGTGATGCAGTGTGTGTGCCACACAGGTATCGTCACGCTGGCGTTGTGAAGAAGGGCGTCACGATGAAACTCGGTGTGTAGCAGAGTCTGTTCAGATGCTGGAGTGAAGCACAGAGGTGAACACCATGTTTCAAGAAAACCATCTTCTTTGACATCATTGCAGACACAGCGTCAGAGATGCTTCATGTGTGGGACCTCCTCATACAGACAGTGTGAACGTGGAAGATCAGCCTGGTGAAAACGTGTCAGAGCGTCCTGCAGCCAGGCTTCTGTCATCTAGCAGATACAGAAACCAGCAGTGTACCTGTAACTCTCTCACCTTTCTGGCATCCTTCATGGAGGCGAAAACATCACCAGCACAGACCTTGACCGTGTTTTGGATAAAGGGTAACATGTTGTATAAACAGGCGAGACAGATGTTTCCTCAACACGCTCACCTCACCACTAGTAGCTCCCACATTACAGTCCCAACATGCAGACCACGTGTTTCATGACAAAACACTACTTTCCTGGTATGGCATTAGGAGATCCTTTACCTCGGAGCTGTGGACAGTTTTCTGGACCTGGAGGCTGGATTCAGGCTGTCTGCTGTCAGATGCAGTATGCCTTGCTGTTGATGACAGGGTTGTATACATGATGTTCAGAACCAGATCAGGCAGGTGGGTTTCTTTGACCCACACCCCAGAGGAGAGGATGGTTTGCCGTCATGTTTGCCTGGTAAAGCTGTCATGGTGGCATTCACATGTCTCAGTGACATGATTGACAGGATCAAAATGTGTCACAAGAGCTTTGGTACACAGTCCACCTGTAACTATGAGCTGAAACCTGTGAGTTTCTGATTGAAACACAGCCAATCAGAAGTAAATGCATCACAGACACTCAGACTACAACTCCCAGTCCTGTTGTAGTTGATGCTCAAAGACAAACACTGTGGTCACTGACCTCTCTGATGACATGTCATGAAGCATGTACTGATATGGAAACTGAACCATGAAGCCTTTAGACAGTTCGGCTTTAATTCTGTCACAGCACATGATGCTCCTCACAAGAATCACTCTCAACTGTTCACTAATGATAAAACCTGCTGCCAGTGATCTGCCCTGATAGTCTCCCACAGCCTCCTCTAAACTGAGTAAAACTTGGTAAAAATAGAAGGAGAAAATTTCAGAGACTAATGATGATCTCAGAAAGCACCAAAAGAAAAACCAAAAAAGAAAGAGGAAAAGTATTCTTCCAATGAATCATATAGAGCCAAAAAGAAATCTTATTCAAGCAACAAATACTGTAATGAAAGTTCAGACAGAAAAACAGCAGTACATCACCAACCGCTATCACAGCAATTCCAACTTCAGACAGAAACAAAAACAATACATAACCAGAAGATACAGAGAAAATTTAAACTTCAGGCAGAAAAAAAATCTGTACTTTACTAAAAGATACAGAGAAGATGACAGTTTTCATCAGAGAAAATCAATAAATAATAAGAAAATCAATACTTCACCAAAAGATACAGGGAAAATGAATAATTCAGGCAGAGGCAGCGATCTTATGTCACTCAGCGTTATGCACATGATCAATCTTTTAGGATAAGACACAGACAACTCATGACAAACAAATAATGCGAGACAGATATAACAACAATCTTGCAGTTAAAATTATGCACAATATGAGATGTGCCATGAAAATAAAGAGGAAATACAGACGGATAAACAGACAAACCCCAGAAAGTGACCACAGAAATTAACAGTGTAAAGTTCCTGATGAGAGAAAGGATGAATGGATCTGTCACACCTGTCATGACAACTTAAAAAAGGAGCCATGCCCTCTCTCGCAGACAGAGAGAGCAATACGTGAAATATGGTGTGTGTCCATCTGAGTGCAGGAAACAGCTGAGCGTTACCCAGACTGAAGTAGGTCTCAAGTCCTGAGAGTCAAACTGAGGCGACTGTGTTACAGAGGTCATCAGCTGTTCAGACTGTCACCTGGTCTAAACTGCTACAGGCCTAGACCCAAGCGAAACACATTCACCCACAGTATGAGGACATAAGTATCAGAGATGAGGCTGAGCTGTGTGACCCCACACTCCCTGATGATGAGGATGATGAAACAATGGATGATAATGATTATAATGAGGATGATCTGATGGAAATTGACAGGTTGGAGAATGATGCACTTCATGAGGCAGAACATGAGCCTGATAATGAGCAGGATGTTGACATGTTGTCCTGTGATGGTGAACAGCCAAAGCAGAGTGATGATAGAGATGACTCAGAACAAGAGGACCTGCCCAATGGTGGATTTGCACTGGATTCATGCAGCAGCCCACTGCCTTCAATCTTAGTGAAGGAATCTACTCTATTTCGCTGAGAGAAACTATCCCGTTGGCTTTTTAAAACACCTAAACTGGAGGCCATGGCTTTCCTGTTCCAGTTCCTACAGGTGAAACACACTGGATGAAAAGAGATTATTAGTATCACCAAGCAGTTGTTCCTGTAGACTTTTCTGTGTTGATGATCGTTTTGCCAGAGACACAAACTACCTGTTCTTTGCACAGTTTGTGACTGAAATACACTTGGCTACTTCCAGCGACAGTGCAGTTAAGAAAAGGAAAGCCTCCTGACCAGAGATGGACGTAAATAACCTCAGGAATGTTACAAAGATCAGTAACGAGATGGAGAGAGACTGGTGCGTAATAAAAGATGCCATCAGATTCATGCAGCCACTGAGAGGAACTCAGCCCTATTGGGAGAAAACAACAAGAGATCTTTTTTTGCCATGATCAGACAGCACAGAACTCCCACATTTCTTCTGCACATTCTCCAGCAGCTAATCGTTGGCCTGAAGTGATCGAGGCAATAAAGACACGGCAAGAGGATGCTGATTTTGAAAACTTGACTGGTCAGCAAAGTGTGACATACTGAGAGTAACCCTGTGACTCTCCAAAACTTGAAAAGGTAAAAGAAACATAAAGCCATATTCAACACAAAAGCAAAGACATACATGAAGTTACCATCGTCTACTAAATTCCTAGTGACAAACATCTACAAGACCATACAAGATAACAAACTTATACAAAACCACACGGTAGCAATTTCTAAAAAAACGACAATTTAAACCCGTTCTGACAAAACGGTAAGCAACATTTCCTGATGTAATCCTCTTGGCCATTACTATTAATTTTTGGTGCTTCCAGAAGATTTTTCTCTCTCTCTCTCTCTCTCTCTCTCTCTTTTTTTTTTTTTTGGACACATTTTTCTTGGTACCAGTTATCATACATGTATTTTACGGGATTGGTCAATTTTTCTTTCCCTATGTTACCCTGAGACGTCAAACCATTAGTAGAGCGAGTCGATTCTAAGGCAGGGAAGAGGCAAACAACCTCACAACAGGGTCAGTTAACCATGTCACAAAGGTGGAAGCATTCCTACACATACACAGAGCAACATACACAGAGAAAACCTAACCAATAAACCCCCCTTCACGACCACACAGCAAACTTACATGAAATTGAGGATAACTTCTTTGGGATTCCAACTTCACAGACCTCCGACAGCACACATTTAACAATAGTGGGTTTTCAAAAAAGGACCCCTTACCTCTTCCGTTCAATTTGGATTCCTCCAGGTGCTGGTGTCTTGGTCTGGAAGAAGGAGTCTCCGTAGAAGTATATTGCCATCTGGGTCATGGAACCATTTGTTGGTATTTTCTTTAAAGTGAGAGATCCCCCCTATTGGGAATCCAAACTCAGTTGTCCCAACATTCAAATATTTTAAACTTTTATCCCCGTATTTCCTTCTCACAACATCCTGATCAGTCCCCTCCCGGAGTCTCCTCTGTTCGGACTTCTTACTCCCATTCAAATGTGGAGGTGGTACCTGACTGCCTGGCCAGATATACTCTGGGACCACTTCGTCTAGTGCTACAAGTGATAAAAAGCAGGTCACTCTGTTTTAAAGTTACAAGTGAGAAAAAGCATGTCACTCTGTTTAATGCTACAAGTGAGAAAAGCAGGTCACCCTGTTTAAATGCTACAAGTGACGTCGTAGTCCTTTCAGATGCCCTTGCAGCTATCTCCCTACGGACGGCCTCTTCAACAGTAGATCCATTCACTTCATCCGTATGTGACGCAATTGGTGGTTGGGGATGGCTGGCCCTCAACAGTGCCAGTTCCCTTGTTGTCATCCTTCGCCCTTTCCATATAAAGTTGAGCCACAGGTTTCTGAAAAAATGAGGACAACATTGCTTTAAATGTAAATTTATTTTGTCGAACTCTGTTCTACTTTACAGTTTCATACCTTATGTAATATCTTATCTACTTCTCCTTTGCTCTATTTTTAAGAATGACCAGCAAATCAATATAAATATAGCAGTCGAATACATACCTTCAATCCATAGACCTTTAACAGTCAAGTCTGTTGATATGTTGGGAGTCGCATAAGCGAACTGGACAGTCCAGGTTTGCCCTAAAGCTGGAGAAATGACACTAATGACAAAAGACATAATGTCAGAGAATAGTTACCTTACTGAACAGCAAGGAAATGTAGTAAAGTCCTGTATTCATTCAGTATGGAGTTACCATTGTAATATTAGGTTTTAAGTCCCCATTCCATGAGTGTGTGTGTGAATGGTAATAGTTCCAAAATACTTACTGTCTGTGAGCCAACTTACTCAAAAGACTGAGCTCTTCTTTGTTTTTCACCTTCTCTGTGACTTTGAGATGCTGCATTACATCCACATATCTAAGTCCACAAATAGGACACTAATGCCCAGCTGTTTTATTGCTGGGCCTTCTTCTTGGGCAAGGAGACTTTGCTGGCACAGGATGTTTCTGTGCTTCAGCCTCCTCTAGTCTCTGTGTTCAAATGGAAGAGATGGAAAAAATAACATGATGATTTACAGAAATACAAACTTAACCATGTCAAATTTTGCACTAAAATTAGGCAAATTGCTGTACTGTGGCAAATTTAATTTATTGGACATGATTTGGAAAGACACACACCTGTCTATAAAGGTCCCACAGCTTCACAGTTCCTTCAACCAAGCCATGAGGTCAAAGGAACTGTCTGCAGAGCTCAGAGACAGGATTGTGTCTATAGGCACAGATCTGGGTGAGACTATCAAAAACATGCTGCTGCATTGAGTGTTCCCAGAGTACAATGGCCTCCATAATAATTACATGGCAGAAATTTAAACAAGCAGGACTCTTCCTAGAGGTGGCCAAACTGAGCAATCAATCAAGAACGCCAAATCCAGGTGTGCAGCACACCTCAGAGATGACTCAAAACTGTAAACGCTGACAAAGGTGCTTCAACTAAGTACGAGTTAAGGGTCAGAAGGCTTATGTCAGTGGGTATACCTTGTCTGGGTGGTCACCTAGATTCAACATATCCAGAACTTAAGTCAAAGTGAAACTCACAGAAAGAACAGAGTAGACAGAATAAAAAGGTAGACTAAAAACCGTGTATATGTAAAAGTATACATACACCTAGATACACTATGTTATCCCACCGGTCACTATTGTTGCCGTCAACATGTTCACTCCCTCTGTGACTACACTGAACAAAGTTGAATAATTGCAAACACATATATCAATACTAGACACCTTAAAGATTATGTGTAGCAAAAATCAATGTTCTATCTTTAGGTTAACATACTATACTATAACTTCAAGGTTATGTTAATTCATGTGTTTCAGTTCAAGTTAACTGTTTTGATTTATAAAATGTTGTTATTTTACATGTACATCTACAACTGCCTATTTATATACTGGTGTTTTACATTCAGCATTAACATATTAAATATTTCCAGAAGCATCTTTAAAACAGCTATAATAATATGTTGAAAGTGGTTCATTTCTTCAGTTGATTCTGAGTGGATAGTGTAGTCACATGAGAGCTGATAAACAGGAAACTGTCCTATAAAGTGGATCTGTCTCCCCCCTGGTGTTTCTTTTTATCAAGAGTAATTGACTACTGTCTATTGAACCCTCATGTTATATTAATGCAATATAATTACAAAGCTTTTTTTTTTTGTTATTATTATCATTAGGCTTGCTCAATAAATCCAGTTATAATTTGATAATGTCAGACCACTGCATGCACCCTCTTCTCTCCCTGCAGGTTTAAACAATGTTAATATCTTATATTTGCTATTATTTCATATTTGCTGGCTTTGTGGGCTAAATATCAAATAGCAAAACTAGTGGTAAAACTGATGTTCTTTGCTCAGAATGACTATAGATGATATGACAACAACTAAGGACAATGTGGTAGAAATAGGACTTTTTTAATGTTTTAAAGTTTTAAAATTTTCATTCTGCAGGTCAGAACAAAAACTATCCGACACGTTCATTTTAATGGAACGACAAAGTCAGGTGCGTTATCTTACCTCTACATACTCCATTATTTACCCTTGGTGTAGCAGAGCGCAGTGACAGTCACCTCTCCTAACACAGATTAGCTAGTCATCCGTTTTTTTTACAATTTCCACAGACGTCACTCATGGAGATTTGGCGATATTCAGTGCAACTTCATGATACATTAGACAATCTCGCGATCGTACCTGCACCTGCTCAATAAGAACACATCTGGGAGCGCTAAGGCACGAGTGCACCCCCATTTCTGAATTTAGATCCCTCCACGGACTCCACGGATGTGCTCCACCATCCTCCAGGTAAGACTGGAAAATGTTCAGTCATAGCTATTGACGGATTGTGGTTACACGGTTTGCTTCACAATAAAAATATTTGAAACATAACTATTGACGTACTACTGCCGACTTCCACGGAAAAAAAAAAAAGTTTAGCTCTTATAAGCAGATGATGGAAGGCACACACCTGTGTACCTACATGTTGTCCTAGGTTCAAATAATTCTGTTATTAATGGTAAAGAAAGTAAAAGGAAAAAGGAAAGGGATGTGGAAAATTCACAGTTGGACACATTTCTCTACTTTTTTCTGTTAGTTATTAAGAAGTTATTCTGACTGATAACAAAAACTAATGCACACATTAACTTTAATGTCTAACCACAAAGTAATTATTATTGCCTTATAATTTATAGGGTTGATATCAGTTATGAGTAGATCAAAATAATGCACAGAATGAGCACATATACACATATCGCAATAATGGCATTGTAACAACTGCTGAATTACTCATAATTGTATAAGATAGTGCCAATATTTTTAAATATCAGTATGGTATGATTAATAACATTGCAGGATCAAGTGCTTGACTTTTATAATAATTCTGTTTTAAAGGGCTGGTAGTGACTACCCCTCTGGTCCCTGTGTGTGCCTGACGTTTTTTCACTTTAGGTTATCATACGTACAGGTTGGCTCATAAGACTCATTAACACAAAGAAGTCGGGTCATGTGTAGATCTCATTCTACCAAGTAGTATTGATGCCTTTCATTTTGGAGGCTGTGTTGTGTGGTCTGCCACAACACATAATGGCTGCCACTGGAAACACTACATGTCTCATAATCTCATGGGATGTGCAAATGTAGTTTTCCATATAGAGATAATGGCTCATAATACACTTTCATCTGTACGTTGGGTAACATGCTTTACAGTTTCCTTTTGAATTTTTAAACAGCTTAAGAACAAACATTGCAGTGCACTGCTATTTTTCCATCATCATTTCCATCAGCAAGAAGATGCAAGAAGCATTGACAGCGTTAGCGGAAGAGAAATAGCAATAGCAGTGCAAATTTGGGTCCTCACCATCATTGCGATTAAGATTTGAAGTGTTAATGGTAATGCAATTTAGATGTAGGCTACCATACACACATATTGGAGTACATGACTCCTTGACATGGTGAAGTTGAGTTATTTGTAGGAAATAAATCCATAATATCAAGTAAGTCCATAAGTTTTGTTTTCGAGTATGGACAGCAGGAAGATTGGGTGATTGAGACGTGGAAGCTGTGGGACCAGATGGGCAGGAATTTTGTGGACACAGAGGTGAGTACTGGACTAAACAGTACAGTTTTCTGTAACAGTCCCTTAAATTCATAAGTTAAGTTCGTTCATATGTAGAAAAAAAAGAACTTAATATCAGATACATCCATCCAAAATAATTTTGTTATTTAAGTTCAATTCAGTTTTATTTGTGTAGCGCCGTATCATAACACAAGTTATCTCAGGGCACTTTCCATGTCAAGACAGGTCAAGACAGACTCTTTTACCAGCGTAATTTACAGAGAGCCAACAGTTTCTCCCATGAGCAGCAGGTGGAGACAGAGAGAGAGAAAAACTTCCTTTTAACAGGCAGAAACCTTGAGCAGAACTGGGCACATGGTTGGGGGGTTACCTGCCTCGATTGATTGACTTGGGAGGGAGGGGCACAGAGAACAAACAACAGAACTCATCGTTCTAGTAGTGATAACAGTAATATATGAGCTCCTGAAGACATGATGGTGTCTGGACATGAAGGGCTTTGTATGTGAGGAGGAGGATTTTAAACTCTGTACTGGATTTTACAGGGAGCCAATGTAGTGAGGCTAACACTGTTGTCTTTTTTCATAGTTCCTCTTAGTACTTGTGCTGCTGAATTTTGAATCAGGGGGGTCTTTAGGGTCATTCTGTTTCCAAAAAAGGAACATTTTGTAAATGAGACCTAAAACCAGTTTCCGTCCCTAAAATTGAAAAAAATCTAAAAAAAAATCTCCACTGAACATGGTGTGAAAATCAGTGGTAAAGAAAATGTGAGTATTAATAAACTGGTTTTAATATTTTGATATTTAACATTTTGAAAATTCCATGATCTATCTTTTAAGGGTCCAGGTCTTCAGGTCTTCAGGTGTCCAGGTGTCGAGGATCAGAACCACTGATTTATTTTTTCAGTGTTTCACATTTGTGTTACAGCTAAAAGAGATTGAAGACCTGGTCACAAAGGAGGTTGATGATGTGCCTGAGGATGGATAGAAAATTCTTGAGTTCATAATGTTTTTGAGAAAGAAACCAGTTCGTTTGTATAGTGTTCAGTTCTACATGTTCAAATAAAACTAAAACATTTCATATATGTGGACTTTTGTTTTAAAGCAGAAATGGTAATACATTTAACACAGATTTAGAAATACTTAAAAACTTTTCTTGTAGAGCCTGTCAGTGGTTGGCAAGAGCATTGATGTAGGAAATGTGGTTTTCTACACAAGTATTGAGTCAGAGAAGTCCCATCCCCTGCCACAAATTTATTTTACTGGACAAGGACTTAATGTGAAGTGTCTTGGAGGGAGAAGTGTGATAGACATGACATATCAACACTGTGGCTTTGTGGCCCTGGGGGGCTCAGTTAAGAGCCTTTAATGTAAAAAAAAAAAAAAAAAAACCCTCTGTTGACCTTCAAGTGGCATCAAACATTAATAGAAGTCTCAGTGTCATGATCAAGCTAAAACTCTGGACTGAACCCCAAGAGCAAACTCAAGACACAGACACAATTCTGATGTGGGAAACAGGGTGGTCTTTATTGATTCTTGAACAGCCTTTCAGAAAAGGAGGGGTGTAGGAATTTGGCTGGGTGGACATGGAGAAGTCAGGGCGGTGAGTCAAGGGTGTAGGGCAAGTGGTGGGGAAGGTGAGGTCGAAGGGGAGGCCGGGGAGACTGGCAGCAGGAGCTACAAGCAGGATTTCCGCAGTTTTTGGCTACAAAGTAGCATTGATGACCTTTTTATCCTTTTTGTTATCCTTTACATACGAGAAGACCTCCTGAAATTTTGGTCAAATTTGGGTCTCTTTCTTTTTTGATAGATGGAGTTGGTCCTAATGTTCAGACAGACTTCAACTTTGCAGCAAAAGTGAATGCAAGTCAGCACACCGATATTTGGCTGAATCGGCCTCAGTACACTTGCGCAGTCTGTTAGTCACAGTCTGCAGACACTGGCTAATGGCTTATTGAGCTTCTTAAGCCTCCGCCTGTGGGATGATGGCCTTTGCTGATCTCTGACCAATTGTCGCTATTGATGAGGAGGTAAATAAAGTTTTTTGCTACAAAGTAACATTGGATAACCTGCGCCGGACACTAAATTGAAACACTACGGTTCAAGGCCACTAAAAGACCCCTGAAAGAGACTAGCCTTGGGGAAGATACTAGAGGGTTGGGCTTCAGAATGTTGGACGAAAGTATATCTGTGAGTCTTCTGTTAATGTTTGATGCCACTTGGAGGTCAACTTAGAGTTGTTTTTTTTGTTTTGTTTTTTTTTACATGAAAGGCTCTCATGTTGGGTTTGTTATCCTTTACATACTGAGAAGTATGTAAATGTTGATTATGTGGATTTAATTTCACACTTTTAATGTCAATGAAATGTAAACTTTAGGTCCAGTTTTAGGGCTATCGTCATAATTAATCTGCTGGCCTGTGTGCACCATTTAATGAGTCCAGGTCAGCAGACTGTTTGTTCCGCCTGCCTGCTCCAGACATTTACACACTGCCATTAAACAGAGTAAACTACAGCACTGTTTCATGTTAATGTCCGGCGATATTACTTTTTTCGTAATATCGCTCATCATGTTAATCACAGTCTCGACATCAGTGTATTTTTAAACAAGCTCATAAACTTGAGTGGCCATGATCATATAGTGATTAGCATTGTGCGATGTCGCCACAGCAACCCCGGTTCGAATCCTGGGTACGGCAGCGCTGATTTAACTCCTCCAGCCTTTGCTTCATTTTCTGGTAAATTTCTAATATAACTCAAGAGAGCACTTGTAGCACTGTTCGAGGTTTTGTTAAACATTTGTTTATATAATGTTTGGTTGCCAGAACTATGGCTTGTAAAATATATTTGATCATTTCCCTTTTTTTTTCTTTTAAAAAAAAAAAAAAAGATTTTTTTGGCCTTTGATGACATGTAATTCCTACACTCTCAAAACTGCCTCATGTGGGAAGCCATGGTTTGGCTCTAAATACATTGAAAAGTGTTCCTAGCCTCTCTAAACTTGATCTCACACATGATCTCAGTATGGCACAGCTATTTCAAGTTGGCACTATATGCATTTTGATTTTCTATAATGCTTTAGATTTGGAAAAAAAATAGGAAAAAATCAGGAAGTGCTGATAAATATGTTCATCAAGTTCACTAAAAGCAAATATGCACTACACTACAGTGTGAATGGACTGTAAGTTAATTTACTATGAAAAGGTGATCAATGCTCAATTCAGTTTTTTCATGTTGTCATTCATACAAGAAATATATAGAAGCAATTTTAAATGCAATATATAATTGATATATGACGTGCCTTAATGTTATAAAAAGATGAATGTAGTACTAAACGATTAATGTCTGGGACACTACGGAAAGCTGTTTGAGCGTTTATTTGATATCCCTGGTATCAGACATCAGTGTCTTCCACTAGTTAGGTGTTACTAGTCCTCCTGTTCTTCCTCACACAAAGGAGCACATACCGGTCCTGCTGCTGGGTTGTTGCCGTTATACAGCCCTGTCCAGTTCTCCTTGTTTAACGGCTCATCTCCTGGTATCTCCTCCACACTCTTGAGACTGTGCTGGGAGACACAGCAAACCTTGCAACAGCTTTCAATTGCACCAGAGCAGGTGGAACTGACTCACAATTGTTTCAGCTTTCTAAGTGGAGAGGTCGATATCACAGAAATTTAATTGACTTGGTGTTATACTGTGATGATTAAGTGTTCCCTTCATTTTTGTGATCAATGTAGTTTGGCCCAGGATTTTGGTGCTACTAGTGTAGTGCTCAGTGTCAAGAGTAAGACTTCTGATGGAAATAGTTCAACAAAAGTGCCAGTTTCTCCAAAGAATGACTAGTAAGAGTTTTTGTCCAACTAGTAAGACAAAATGGTGAACTAGTGCAACCAAATGCACAACTAGTGCCAACAAAGACCTAACTAGTGGAGGAAACTGACCTCTGATATCAGGGATATGGAATAAATGCCCATAGTGGCACTGTATAACACAACTTCTTGTTGCAGGTGACTGGAATTATTTTGTTTGTTTAAATTGCTCATAAGATCTTCATGTTCAGAAGATGACATGAAATAACTTTTTCTTCTTTTGTTGTTAGGTCCTGGAAGCAATAACTGTGAGGCCAACACAGGTATTGTGCCTTTATGAAATCTTAACTCCTGATGTAGACTCTTCACTAGAATAACTGGCACACCTCTGAATATATTGCAGTCTAGCACATTATCTCTAACTATGAGTTCAGGGCTAAAACACAGGATTGAATTTACATCCATGACAGTTTCAATATTGTAAGAGACTCTACGGGAAAGAACAGTTGAAATACATTTCATTAGTGTGTTTAAACTCTTGTAAAGTTGATACTATGTACTGATGCAGTTGTATGCTCTCACTATATCTTCCTTTTATACACTGCACAGGATGAGGTGTCACTTTTGTTTTCTTGTTTTTCAGAACATGGTGCTGAAAACAGAACTGACCCCTGCAGTGAATATGGGCACTCAGGTGCAGATGAAAAAGGGAAAACTGATGAAGACAGCTAAAACTGGTCAAAAAAGCATGTACTTCTAGGCTAGCATTAGGTTCTTCCTGTGACTGTCTGAAAGTCATGCAGTGGGTTGACAACATTAATTTCTTTCATATCCCTTGATATTTTGATAGCAGGAGTTGTGCACTGTATCTCCCAGTGCCAACTGTATACATACAGGCGCAAACAGTGAAGACAGGTGTTCCTGAACTGTTTCATTGTTCTTAAAACAAAACTGAACTGACATTTTAAATATTTAAACAGAACTCCACATTCACTGTAGTAATGGTGGGTTTGGCTGACTACTCAGACATGGTAAGGGGCTAGTATGACCTGTAAAAGTGACATCAGTGCATACCTGTGGTGTAAACTGTCAAAGATCAATCATTTCAGCCCTCTTTACAGATGCAGTTACCTGCTTTCACTGTGTCTTCCTTTCATACATTGTACAGGATGAGGGGTCACATTTTAATTGCTTTTGTTTTTCAGATGGAGGTTCTGACCTCTCAGCCTGCAAAAACAGACCTGACCCCTGTACTAAGGATGGCAATCAAGATACAGACAGTGAGCTAAATAGCGTTTTTTGAAATTTACAAAACTCCTGCCTTTTGGCAAAGGACTCTGCTGGTTGTTTTTCATGCTTTAACCCATCAGGTTAAATGATAAGTAAATAAGTAGACAAAAGATAAATATAATCCTACTTACCATTTTATCTATGAATTACAATACAAAACACTATCTCATCCTTCTGTTTGTTGTATAGTTTTGTCACACAGTCAGTTAAATTACTGTCCTAATGTATTTCTAATATTTGTCTCTTACTGTTGTAGATCAGAGTCCAGAAACAGTAGTTCTTTAAAACTACATTAAAATGCTGTAGCTGCTGCCTGTACACTAAAATCTGTTCATTTAAAGTTATTCAATCTACATTGCTCTTTCTGTCATATTTAGAGCTTTTGCTTTGAAGCATGAATCTGCTTTAACTCAAATTTGGAAGATCTACATTGTACAATGTACAGTAGGCTATACTGACATAGCGGGTGACATATTTCACATAGATCAGAATTACTTATATGCACAAGTCAAGGCTTGGGAGACTGCCAGGAGTCTCTCAGGGAGCCCTGTTGGAAGCTTTAAGCTCAATGAGCAATATTCCAAAAAACAAAAAAAAAACAAAAGGACAGCATCAGATCAACACAAAGCATTTTTATTCATCTGCACTTATCACAGACTTCATACTAATGTCACACCACAAGTGATACAGACATGTACATGCCCACCACTTACATAAAAGTCACTGACTTAACAATTGTTCTCTCTCTCTTCTCTCTCTCTTCTCTCTCTCTGTCTCTCTCCAGGTTGTTGTGTCTCTGAAGCTATGGAGTCTCATCTGCAGCTGTGTGTCACCTGCTGCTCTCATCATTAGCCCCACCATTATGGATCTACTACTATTTGTATTATCTTAAGTGTTATTATACTGCCACTCTCGCTGCTCTCATATCATTACTATATGACACGCTGATGAGACGATGGTAGTGGGCCTCATCCAGAATGACGACGACTGGGCCTATAGAGAGGAGGTGGAACAGCTGGTGTACTGGTGCAGGAGGAACAACCTGATCCTGAACGTCAAAAAACAAAAGAGATCATTGTTGACTTAAGGAAGAACCAGCCTGGCCACTGGCCACTGCTAATCAACAACATGGCGGTAAAGATAGTGGGAAGCACAAAGTTCCTAGGGGTCTACATCACAGATACCCTAAACTGGACTGTAAACACTGGGTCCCTGGCAAAGTGTGCGCAGCAGTGTTTGCACTTTCTCTGGAGGATCACGCCTTCCCCCTCCCATCCTCATCACTTTTTACAGAAGCACTGTAGAGAGCATTATGACCAACTGCATCTATGGCTGCGGACCGGAAGTGCCTACAGAGAGTGGTTAGGACAGCTGAGAAGATCACTGGGACTTCTCTTCCCTCCATCCCGGAGATTGGACAGAAACACTGTCTGTCATGGGCTATCAACATCACCAGAGACTGCACACACCCCCACCATAGACTGTTCTCTCTGATGGCCTCTGGTAGGAGGTATCCGAGCCTTAAAAGCAGAACAGCCAGGTTCTGCAACAGCTTTATCCCACAGGCCATAAGACTGCTAAAGTCCCTATAGACAGTCTCTTAAACACTTGCACACTTACACACCATACTGTCTGTTCTAGTACTGCAGGCATAATACACCAAGAAGCATCATAAAGCAACACAGTCTTCTATTATATAAATTAGAAGACATCCAAGTCATCAGACTAACATATAACTTATACCCCAGGTCCTACATTTAAAGTAACTTTAATGTCAGAATTTGCATTGCACAATCTTATTCCACACCTGTACTTCTGTAATGGTGATGTATTTTAAATGTAGAGCTGCCTCACCAACACCCAGAAAAAACACACAGGGACCACACAACTCCAAAAACATACCTTCAACTGGGGGATCTTTAGCAGGAGCTTGTCAAGTTGATTAACATACTTAGACTTGCATAAAGCTGTAGAAGTAGTCAAAACAGTTCAAATACAGTAATCAAAAAAATGACTGTATTGAAAATTAATTAAGCTTTCTTAAAAGTTCTACAAAACACTTACTGTCAATGATAATTTGCACAAAAGAGTCAGCCTGGTTCTAATGACAACCATCCAGTGACTCTTAGGTGCTGGACAATATCAGTGCATTTTAAGCCACAAATGGACACTGTTCATCTGTACATTTTGCCATCTTTGTGACTTGGGGACAGTATTTGCTGCTTTTCCTGTAGCCCTCGCTACCTTCCAACACCATCTGTTAATGTAACAAAAATATTTTGAGAAAATGAAGAAAATATAGAAGCACAATATATGTGACACATATTTAACATTGTTATACACTACTGGCTACTTTATTAGTACACCCTCAGTACCAGGTTGGACCCTGCTTGCCTTCTCAGAACCTGCCTTTAATTTTTCGTGGCATAGATTCAACAAGGTGTTGGAAATAATCAGAGATTTTGGTCTGAGTATTACATGACAGCATCACAGCTGTTGCAGATTTGTCAGGCTGCACATCCATAATGTGAATCTCCTTATCCACCACATCCCAAAGGTGTCTATTGGATTGAGATCTGTGACTGTGGAGACCACTGGAGTACAGTGAACTCATTGCCATGTTCAGAAACCAGTTTGAGATATTTGAGGTTTGTGATATGGTGCATTATCCTGGAAGTAGCTAATCAGAAGTTGGGTTACACTGTGGTCATAATGAAGGATGCACATGGTCCAAGAATAATACTCAGGTCGGTTGTGTATTTAAATGGTGCTCAGTTGGTACTAGGGGCCCAAAGGTACCAAGAATATATCCCCTACACCATTACACCACCACCAGCCCAGTCAGTTTAACAAGGCAAGATGGATCCACGCCATGTTGTTTATGCCAAATTTGACTCTATCATCTGAATGTCGAATGAAATTGAGAATCATCAGACCAGGCAACATTTTTCCAATTTTCTATTGTCCAATTTGGTGAACCTGTGCCGGTAGCCCCAGTTTCTGTTCTTAGTTGACAGGAGTGGCTTCTGGCTGCTATAGCCCATCTGCTTCAAGGTCTGGCGCGTGTTGTGTGTTCAGAGGTGGTATTCCTGCATACCACGTTGTAATGAGTGGTTGTCGAGCATTGCTGCCCTTTTCCATCATCTCAAACCAGTTCGCCCATCTCCTCTGACCTCTGACATCAATAAGCATTTTTGTCCACACAACCACTGCTCACTGATATTTTCTCTGTTTCAGATCATTCTCTGTAAACTCATGATGGTTGTCTGTGAAAATCCTAGTAGATCAGCAGATTCTGAATACCCAGAAAGTGAGGACGAACTTTCTTTAAGCAATTTTTAGTGGATAATTAAGGTAATTAAGCTTTTAAAAATTGGCGGATCACCTTATGTATTATGTGACATCTTGTTTAACTGTCCACCCATTTGATATTTATATGTATGCATTTGCCGTTGATTCCATCAAAGTTAACACTGTCTTCAATCACTGCTGGATTTCACAGAGTCAGATGGCATTATTTTGAAGGACCATTTCAATAATGAGTGCTTCTTGTTGTTGGGAGAAAGAGGAGTCCCTCCACCTCATTTGGTCGTCTTTTCAATTCTACAAAGGGGAAATGCACTTACAAACCTATAGCAGCCAGTAAAATAGTATTAGAAGGAATATTGCTATACAGTACTTACAGTAAAGTGTTACTGTCTACTGTAGTATGTCAAATGTTGTACAGCAAGAAACACCATCGTTCTCTGAATGTCCTGATGATGCAGTTCGCCTAAATTTCATTAGTAATGATTGTTCTTGGTCTCCTCTGCCTCTTCCTCGTCCACCACCTTCACATGTAGAACTTTTCCTCGCCTGCCTCTGTATTACCAATTAATCTAAAAGAGAGAAAAAGATGAGATGAGAGAGAGGAACAGAGAGATCGTTGTTGAAAGAGGGCGGGAAATGTTTTCAGATAAGGATCTTGGTAGGAAAAAGGGAAGAAAAGGGAAATGTTCAAACAAAGATCATGGGTTATGTTGCCATTATAACTGATCCAGTTAAGATGAACTGGCTTAGAAACCACAAAATCCTTCAACTCTGAGTCAACTAACTTACTTCACTCAAACCTACTTCCCAAACAGGCAAACCCAAAATGTGATGTATATGATCGCCGGGCTTTAGCAGGTTGAATAAAGTAGCAAACACTTTCATGTTGACCGAATAACAAAGTTTAGAAAATGGCGGTTATATTGTTGACGTGTTATTAAGGACCCTTCCGATTGAGTGACGCCAGGGTTAAGTGAAGACGGTGTAACACCGGCTACACTGTTACCTTGTTGCAGGTGGAGTCAGCTGGCAGGTCCATGCTGAGAGACGGGAGCTCATCATACCTAATTTTTATAACTGTAGACGGTTGCGCCTTCTGATTGGTCGAGCAGACCAGACTCCCAATCGCAGTCTAGACGCCATCGTAGATGGACCAATCGCTCTATCAGAGATGCCAAATCCGGTAATTGTGCAAATTGCAAATTTAACTATTAGAAAAATAACAGGTTGACACAGTGACAGTTAGTTTGAGACAAATTCATATAAACTGAGTTTATTCATTTGCATTGAAATAGTTTCTAATTTCCTTTTGCTTTAAGAAGCGGCATTTTAGCCGACAAGACTTCAGCCTGACAGGTAAAGTTATTCATCAGTAACTTGTTCATTCAACAACCCGCTCATTTTTCGCTGTTTCATTTCAATTGGCTCAATCAAATCGATTTAGGAAGGGGGCATATGTAACATGGCCCTTTATTCCAGATATCCCAAGGATTAAAATAATGGGCAAACTATAAGAGTATAATATTACATCATTATATAATAAGAGTTCCATATCATGTTGATGACTGTAAAGATGGCATGCACAGTCTTGTAGTTTTTAAGATATGATGAGAAAAGATGTTTCATTACAGGAAATTTATTACAGGGGAATTTAGAGCACTAAATATATATAGTCCTGCTCACTATAGCCTCCCAGAAAGAGCAGTGGCAATATACAAGAAATTCTGTTATTTTACAGCTATGTACAGGTTTCATAGGTATTGATGCAGTTGTTGGGATTGTCCAGGTTATGTTATGCTGTGGACTGAGACAGTGCTTGTTGTACAGTCTGACAGCTGTAGGAGGAAGGACTATTGCTCCTTCACACATTTTGGGTGAAGAAGCTATTGGTTGAAGGAGTTCTCTAGTCCATTTTTCTAATGATAGTGATAATAAAAACAATAATAATAACATACATACCTATGTACGCCTTTAGCAGAAGTTTCCAATGGCTACGACTCCCGGTCATCTGTGTGGTGAACTCACAAACCCCTGCTCACTCATCAGCAGGCCATCCTGACGGCTACCAAAGAGGCCTGTCTGTACTCTGGGACAAAAGATCGCCCACAGGCTTCCTCTGCAGGACGGAACCAGGCCACTGCTCCTGGCCTCCACGCAGAGAAGCTCCGTAAATGAAGCGTAACTCAGCACTTTCCGTCAGCTGTGCCAGGAAAGCTGGTGTTTATCATTAAAAATTTGTAATTGACCCATTTCACTCGTTAGCAAATGATGGGCTACATGAAGTTGTAAGCATATTATATTTAACACCCTGTATTGTTCTTTATTATCATCTCTATTCCACTATCACAGTTGCAGTGACATTAACCATGATAGCGCTTAAAGTGATGTTTATGATTCCCAGCCTGCTTGACAACACAGGCAGAGCTCAGTGGTCCATCCAAAAGTGAGATCAGAGAGTGCCTGCAGCCACTGCCTGACCTGTGGAGAGTACAGACAGCCAAAGAAACTTTAAATAGTCTTGCTTCAATGCACACTCAGGTTCAAAACTTAAATAGTCTTTATTTTTACGCTTTTCATTCTTAAACATGTTCAATGATACTTTACTGTGCTAATTTTCACCTCATACACTTTGTTCAATAGTTATTGGTACATTAAACAGTAAGTTAGAACATCAATCATAGGGACACAGAGTGCCAGGGTCATTTTGCATGCAAGGACATTTACTCATTTATAGCTTTCTATCTGCCATTAACATTAACATTATGACTTATAGGTATTGCCATTATTATGATTACCACATTATAAACAAACAGTCTGATAGTGCTCTAACACAACAGTACATACAGCTGTTCTTCTCTGATTTAAAACCTGAAGTGGCTAATATTACATGTAGGTATATCTAATATACATTATAAAGTCCCTAGACTTTCCTGGGTTGAGCCATATTGTAGATATGTATACCCCCAACTCTTGGAAAACAGACATCATCTTAATGGTGTTGATTGTTTGAATATTTAACTTTTTCTTTTTTTAAGTATTTCAGCTTTTACTTTATTTTAGAGGACAGTGGAGAGAGACAGGAAACGGGGAGAGTAGGGGAAATGATGATGAGCAAAGGTCCGGGGCCGGATCGGGAGTCCAACCGGGGTCCGCCTCTGCTCAGGGATTATTATGTCTACATGGTACGCACTTAAACTATTTGGGGCGCCCTGTCTGAAAATAAAGAGTCATTAAGGACAGTTGTTTGTGTAGGCTACCCAAGTTTAACAACACATACAACTTTGTTATTTTTCTTCTTAAAGTGGTAATCATTTTAACAAATACAGCAATTTTGATCATCTAATGTGAAGATATTTGAATGCAAAGTCTGGTAGCTCAATTGTGTGTACTAGAAAACATTCTAATTATATGGATGAAATGAGGTGACAAATGTTAAAGGCCCGGTACCAACACTTCCTTACAGGTGCTAAGTAGAAACCTCTGCTGACCTCAGTAGGTATGTTGTGTTATATGCCTTATGAGCAGTTCCACGCCTCGGATTGCCAGGCATGACACAAATAAGTACATAAACAGTATGCATCTTCTAAAAGCTGCAGCTTATTTCTAAAAGCTCTGTACCCAGGACCAGAAACATGTATATCAAGGCTTTGAAAAATGGAGAGCCGTTACAGCACACACACACAATCATATCCTTACTTTCTCAATGACAGGCTTGGATGCACTGAGGAAATGCTGGCTTTCTCCAGTGTTTTGAATTTGGACTGTAAATATTTAAAAGCCATTTACAGGTTTATATATTGTTCCTTCAGTTCTACTGTTCTGGACATACTGGTAAGTGGATATTTGATTATATGAGATATTGTTATCAGTGGTGTTGTTATAGCTTTTTAGGTGGTATTCATGCTCTGTTAGACTTTACCAGGCTTTTTACCCTAAAGGACAATGAGAGAATGCATGAGAATGTGCATTGCAATAAAGTATTTGTATGTTTTCAAGTTAAACCGTATATCATGGTTTTGGGTAAGCAGGAGGTTGCATGTCTCAGCGAGCCAGGATCCAGCTCCACCCTTCCATAATGGTATTGGATTGGTACTGTGGTACTGTGGTACTGTGTTGGTGTTTGATACCAGGATCCAGTGTAATTGCATGCTAATGTTGGCTGCTCAGTAGTGTTTCTAGTTTTACCACTTAGGCAGACCAAATTTATGGCGGTTTGATTTGCAGAAAGAACCACAGAGATTTGTGTGAATGGCCTGAGAAAAAGAGTTTTGTGAAAACTTGAACTGAAAATTGTGAAAAAAGACCAATATGTTGATGTTGATGAAGTGCCAGGCCTGGCTATAGCCTAAAGATGAGATGTTAGATTTCACTTCATAGTGCACTGCATTGTAGGACCATATTTATTAATAAATTTCTAGGATGGAAAATGATTTTTTGCCAACGACTATCCAGTGGCGCTGGAGGGGTGGCAGATGCAGAGGAATGAAGAGCACATTCCTGCTCACTGTCATCATTGCCCTGCTCCTGTCTGAAGTTACACCTCAGTCAGCCCAAGAACAGGGTCACAGCGATTCCAGCAGCAGCCACACTGAGAAACCATCATGCAGACTGAAGAGGGAACTGTTACCTGAGTTCACTCAGAATCCAACAAAGCTTGAAGAAAACTCATGGATGCAGTAGTCATGGCTGCAGCCAGGAAAATTACCAATGAGAGCTGCTATGTCTGCACACAACTTCCTTGTGGGGTTGGTGCTTCGATACCTGTGACACTATGGCCACTGAATGTTTCAGAGGTCCTAGGGGTAATGATAGCTTTCACCTTGAGTGCTCCCTATGCAGAGAGAGTTGTGGGAGACCTGACTGAGAACTTGAAGAAGTGCAACTGCTAGATTCTGGAACATGACACATGTAACACAACAAGGAGTCCACCAATCTGTTGTGACAATGTACCCCACTGCTCAACAAGGTACTGTTTGTTTCACTAGGAAATGTTTCACTGACAGCGACCATTTCCTGGGAATTTCACCATGCAGACAGACAGACTGTGACAGCAACTTGTGGGGTAAAGTGGGACCATGGGAGAGCTCATGTATGACGTGGCATACATGGCTCCTTTAAACCTGACTGACATTGTTAGCCTTAATCGCCCAAGGGTGGACAACCCCCAGCTGTTTATGCCCTCCAGCGATGGGTATGGGGCATTGAGACAACATGGGGTGTGCGGACAACATGGGTATCAGGGCCTCTGCCCCGGGTAGTGCGACACATGTTATTTGGGAAAGTTGGTACTCCCTATCACCATATTCTCCGCATTTTCATGCTAATTATGTTCATTATGTTCTCTGCACAGAGTAAAATGAGACGCTGAAAGAACTCCATGTTGTTTCACATCTTAATGATTTGCTGCATGAAGAGAGAAGCCAAGACTGACTTCAACCAAGCCTGTGGTCATGGCGGACCGAGGGAGGATGAGAAAGTGACACTAATGAAACTTTTGACACCTATGTTTGTTTTCTGGGTAGTTATTGCAGTTTTGATTTGTTGTGCTGTTCCGTGCATTAAAGCTTCGATTGCTTCTGCAGTTAGAAACTCCGTGGGACCGTTCCTGGACTTATCTCAGAGTGACCTCTCTCACGGGTCTCTGGACTGGGTCCCACCATTTTAGTTTGATGACACTGAAATTGCTTGAAAGAAACAATGATGCATTTAATGAGAAAAGAAAATCAACTCTGATTTACTGTATTTTTCATAATGATTTGAGCTAATGATTAGAATAAAAGAGAATGTTGTGATTTGATATTCTGCAATAGTAATTTTCATACTAACTTTGAATAATTCGCATACAAAAATTTCCTCAATGCTATTTTTAATCAACTTGGTAATGTACTCTTGTTTGAATCATCTTAATTGAATCTTAAGGTTAATGAATAATAGTGATTTGAGTAGTGGTAATTAGTGAGCATAGAATGCTCAAAGGGGGAAATTGTATTGGAAATTCTCACATGATTCATGATAATTGTGATTTATTAATAATCCTGACCATTTGTGTTGTACTTGTATAATTGTTCCTTATGAAATATCATATGCTTAGTACTTTTCCACATGTCAATAAGCTCACAGGGCACCTCGCCCCATCAAGGACGGGGCCTTATACAGGGCTGCATAGCTGTATAATCTCTGACGCCTTTCTCTCAGACCTGCACTGTTGTGTAGTCTCCAGAAGATGTACTCCTTTTTGTCTCCGGACGTAACCTTGTTTGTTTTGCATTTAACCTATAATCTATTGTACTCTGTACTCATTGTGCATCTCATGCTTGAGGAGTGCAGTGAGTCCGTTTGCAAACGTAAGAATTAAACCTACAGAAAGACAACCGTTGACTCTGTGCTTTATTCAACAGAAGATTGCCGTAACAACTCTGTACACTTGTTTCATGCTAAGTCTGTTGCATTGGAGGACCCAGTCAATAGTTGACAGAGACACTCTATTGATTCCATCAAAGTTAACATTGTCTTCAATCACTCTCTGCTGGATTTCACGGAGTCGGATGGCATTATTTTGAAGGACCATGTCAACAATGAGTGCTTCTTGTTGTTGGGAGAAAAGGGGAGTCCCTCCACCCTCATTTGGTCGTCTTTCAATTCTACAAAGGGGAAAATGCACTTACAAACCTATACAGCCAGTAAAATAGTATTGTAATAAACATTACAGTACTTACAGTAAAGTGTTACCGTCTACTGTAGTATGTCAAATGTTGTACAGCAAGAAACAATTACCTGTTCTCTTCTCTGAATGTCCTGATGATGCAGTAGTTGCCCAAATTTCATTAGTAATGATTGTTCTTGGTCTTCATCTGCCTCTTCCTCGTCCACCACCTCTCACATGAACTCTTCCTCCTCTGCCTCTCTGTATGTTTCTGTCCATTGTAGATGGATGCACGTGTGCCACCTGTGCACTCTAAACTGAGTTTTATCCTGCCCAACTGGTCTGGTCACATCATTAAAGACATGTGTGTTCAATTTTGAGAAGAAAAAAGATGACAGCTGTGTTGGAGTTGTGTTCACATTTTGCTGCCACCAGGCCTGGTGCAATGCATGTCATCAACAATAAGAGGGCGGGAAATGTTTTTCAGAGAAGTGATATTGGTAGGGAAAAGGGAAAAAAAGGGAAATGTTCAAACAGATGAACATAATGGGTTATATTGCCATTATAACTGATCCAGAGTCAAGATGAACTGCAGGTTGAATAAAAGTAGCAAACACTTACATGTTGACCGGAATAATAAAGTTTAGAAAATGGCGGTTATATTGCTGGGACATGTTATTAAGTGACCCTTCCAATTGAGTGACGTAAATAAGTTACGGTTGCATCGAGTCAGGGGAGAGACAGTGTAACACCGCTGGCAATTGCTACCTTGTTGCAGGTGGAGCTACCGGCAGGTTCATGCTGAGAGACGGGAGCCCATCATGCCACCCATCTTACAACAGTCTGCGGTCACTGTAGACGGTTGCGCCTTCTGATTGAAAACCGAAAGCAGACCGTAGATTCCCAATTGCAGTCTAGGACCAACAGATGGACCAATCAAGTGGCTCTCCACCGTAGCTATTAGTAACTATTAGAAAAATAACAGGTAGGTTGACACAGTGGGGACAGCTAGTTTGAGACAACCTCACATAAACAACCGGCTTATTAATTGCAGCTGAAATAGTTTCACCTTTGCTTTCCTTGGCCAGCAGCATTTTAGCCGGACAAGACTTCAGCCTGATAGGTAAAGTTATTCATCGCGACTTCATTCATTCAACAACTCGCTCATTTTCGCTGTTTCATTTCAATTCGATTCAATCAAATCGATGAAGGAAGCATGTGGCCATGGCCCCTATTCCAGACATTCCAAGGATTAAAGTAATATAAGTAATATATAATAAGAGTTCCATACTCATCATGATGACTGTAAAGATGGCATGCACAGTCTTGTAGTTTTTAAGATATGATAAGAAAAGATAAGTGGAAAATTAATACAGGGGAATTTATAGCAGCCCTAGAGCACTAAAATATATACGGTCCTGCTCACTACAGTCCTGTAGTGAGCAATTCTGTTATTTACAGCTATGTACAGGTTTATAGTATTGATGTGCAGTTGTCAGATTGTCCAGGTTATGTTATGCTGTAATTTGAAAGCAGTGCTTGTTGTACAGTCTAACAGCTGCAGGGAGGAAGGACTTTAATATTGCCTTTCACATTTTGGGTGAAGAAGCTTGTTGTTGAAGGAGTTCTTCTAGTCCATTTTCTAATGATAGTAATATTAAAACAATAATCATAACATATATACCTATGTACGCCTTTGTGCAGAAGTTCCCAATGGCTACGACTCCCCGTCATCCAGCGTGGTGAACCCACAAACCCCTCAAGGCTCACCATCAGCAGGCCATCCTGACAGCTACTAAAGAGGCCCGGCCTGTACTGGGACAAAAAGATTACCTTCATTAGCCCTGCAGGAGCTTGAACCAGGCCACTGCCCGCCCACGAGAGAAGCTCCTGCAAGTGAAGGTAACCCAGCACCTTCCCGGTAAGCTGTGCTAGGGAAAGCTGGTGGTGCCATTTGGCCAGTACTAGAATGTGATTCCAAGCCACCTGTTAAAGTAAATGATGGGCTACAATGAAGTTGTAAGTATATTATATTTAACACCCCAGTTGTTCTTATTATTCATCTCTTGATTCACTATCACAGTTGCACTGACATTAACCATGACAGTACTAAATTGATGTTTATGATTCCAGCCTGCTTGACAAACACAGGGCAGAGGTCAGTGGTTCACATCCAAAGGGGGAGATCAGAGAGCAGCCTGCAGCCACAGCCTGACCTGTGGAGAGGACAGAGCAGCCAAAGAAACTTTAAATAGTTCTCGGCTTTCATGTACACTCAGGTTCAGATTGTAAATAGTCTTTATTTTTATTACTTTTCATTCTTAAACATGTTCAATGACACTTTGTCTGTGCTGTAATTCTGTGTGTTGGGGGAGTATCAGAAACAGTGGCTGCTCCCATTACTTTCAGTATCATAATTTTGGCAGGTTATATCACTGCTGCAAACAAAAAGACAGCAGAAGTCTGATGAAGAAAATGTCTCAGTTGATGAAGAGAGTCTTTGTCCATACACAGTCAGAAATGAATGTAATGAAGGAATTTGATGTACTAGTAATTGCAGTTGTTTAAAATAATCTTAATAAATAAAATAACTAACAAATATAAATATTTTTTTTTGTGTTAAAGATTTTAGGATAATATAGAGGCCACCTGAATTCCAGGGGAGAAGATACATGGAACTTGAAGACATAACCAAAACCCTTATGGACATTAAGGTGAGTGGTAAGCCTCATTAAGGTGAAGGGTAGAAGCTTGATTTATTGTTCATAAAACTTTAACTCAGGTCCCTTTTATGTCAGAAGTATAAATGTAATTTTTGTTTGTTTTTTACAGGGCCACTTGGGGCCATCACTCATTTGAAAATAAACAATTGTACATATTAGAAATTTTAATAGAAAGTATTGCATTGCTATACCGACATAGTGTATCATAGCTGAATTTATTGTACTGCATGGTCACATGGAAAATGTTGATCTTCAACAGCTATCATACAAAAGATAGTGGTGTCACTGATTTGCTGGTGTTTTTTCCATGGATATACTTAGATAGTGGAACCGTATGCCAATGTTGGATACCAGGATCTATAGTAAATGCATGCACGCTGGATATCAGCATCCCGTGTAATATCATACCTGATGTTGGATGAGGATCCATTATAATTGTGCGCCAATATTGATGTTGATTCAGTGTGATTAACGTCTCTGATGTTGATGCCGTATTTACGTGTAATACCATACCTGATGTTGACTCAAGTTGGGATTCAAATGTAACATATATACCCCGACTTAAAGATGGGTGGCGTCGATCAAACCAGCGGGCCCTCACGCTTTTGATTTATATCTGTCATGCATGGCATATAGACTGATAGATAGAGCCGTACTTTATTGATCCCATGAGGGAAATTTCGTGTTACTGCTTTTAACAGAGACAGCAACAATGGTGCCTACAGTGGAGGACCGGGAGTCCCAGAGGGTAGATGGGGGGGTGGGATACGCCTTCTTTCAAAATCTGAAGAAGGACCTTTTATTGCAAATAACAAAACAACTATTTAGAAAACAGAAAGTTTGGTAAGTAAATGGACTTGTACTTATATATCGCTTTTCTAGTCGTAGCAACCACTCAAAGCACTTTATACCACGGCATCTACTCCATTCAATAATAATATTCATACAGCGCTTTGCTCCATGCACAAAGCGCCTAACACATTCACACCAATGATAATACATCAGGGCAACGGGGTTCAGTGTCTTAAGTAAGTAAGTGGTTATTACAAGTAGTGCAATAGATAGATGTAAAGAGGATGTTGGCTGCAACAGAAGAGGGACAAACAAACCCAAACCAGAGGAGATGAGAGAGAGAGAGACAGAGAGAGAGAGAAACAATGAGACTGGCTGCTACATACAGCCCTGGTTAAGCAGAATGATCCTCCCAGTCTGCCATCGCTCCTGCAGGAAGAGGCCAAAGAATCCCCTGCAGGCAGAAAGGGAGGGGTCATATTAGGGGTCTATGGAGATGTTTGGGAGGGGGATGATGACAGTCTATTAGACCCCACATCTCAGTTTAAATTCAGCATCTCAGTATAAGGTCAATATGCTGCTTCTTCTCGCTCCTGTAAATACTTAACTAACTGTAATTTAAGCATCTAATAAATTGTAACCCTTTCAGTTGTAGACCTTATAATGAGGATACAAGGAATATAATGTAATTCTCCTAGCCACCAACAAGTAATTATAATTAATGCCTTTATTTCATTTTTGGAAAATAACTTAAAAATGCCTACTAATAGGAGACAAAATATACATACAATCAAAACAGCCAAACTTTGTATGTTCAACTAGGTAGAATGATTTTTCTATTTGCCAGGTGAATGTCCTTTGTGTAGGTCATATAACTTGACGATTTGACCACACTATCAGGGGTCATTATGGTAACACGGATTGTGTGTGGCACTTTTCAGCTCTTTGGCTCGTAACACAGGAGCCAAAAAGATACACACTCAAAATGAAATGAAAAGTGAGTATAGAATAAGCCCTGACACCATCATGAGTGTGATACAGACAACAACAGATGCCACGATCAGCCAGTCATCGCAGGTCCACTGGTCACTGCAGCACTGAAAGATATAGAAAGAAGCACCTAATAAAAGGTTGTTTTAGTTGTACACGTTATACGTCATTTGCGCTTGCCTTCACCTTGAGTAAGGTTGGGATCATGAAAATGGAGGAGGAGCTTTGAATGAAGGAGGCTTGAAGAAAAGAGAATTAAAATCAAAGCAAATTTGGATTAATCTAAATCTTTAACTAACTTGACCAACAACATAGCCAAATTTGTCTTTCTACTAAACAGGAAAAGCTGGTGTCTGTGGGTACTTGGATCAGGAACTGTTCACCCTTTGAGGCATTTCTCTCATGCCTAAAGAAATTAAAGAAATATATATTAATGTTCCAATAGAGTACCTTTGGGATGTAGTTGAATGGGAGATTTGCATCATAAGATGAGATAAGATAGGATAAGAATTAATTACGTACAGTCTTTGTAGGCATGACAGCGTCTCTACAGTTTAGTACTCAGTAAAACAATCAACCTGTCTGTCAATGTCCATACTGTTCTTATCTGTTTCCAGCAGCATATTCCAATCTGTGCATTCAAAACAGTCCCTTAGAGCCCTTGTAGCTCTCAGTGTCCATTAGGTGTGAGTTTAGTTGCAGGTTAGCTCAAGACACTGCCAAGTGGTGGTAAGGCAGTGGCTCTGTAGACTTTTGACATTGGCATATAGATCAAGGGTTTTATTTTCTGTGGTAGGATAATTAACAATCTGTGTAAATCCAGTCAGGCGGGAGGAGAAGGAAACACGATTGAAGTCTCCTGATATTCTCCTGACTGAATTCTCTTGGTGCATAGTATGGTCTTATACCAACTGCCAATAATTCAATATCTGACAACATTTTCTCCTTGATGCAATATGTGCAGGATTACACCATCTCAGCCAAAGCCAGACCCCACCTTTTTCTGCCACTAGTTTGAGCATCTGTCTGACCGTATGAGAGTGAAACCAGTAGATCCATGCTGGAGTCTGAGATGTTTTCATTCCAATCCATGTTTGCAAAACATACAGGAGACTGCACTCACTGTATACTTTCTGAGTCTCTCACCAATATCTCCAGTCATCACTTTTTGTTGGGCAGAGTTGACATTTCATGATGACTGATATTTATATAACCATTTGCGCCTTCACCTTTGCACCAGCATGGCAACCATGAAAACACCTCTTCAGCTGGAATAGGGTGGTATCCTCCAGACTTGCTTCATTTTTATGAAAAAAAGCACTTCTCTTGAATAAACTCTTCTTCCCAAAGAAGTATCCATCAGTAGTTGACAAAAAGTACAATCAAAATGCAGCAAAAATCAAATAAAGATTGAGTAAAAAATTTAGAGCTACCACACTTTGCTGCTACCAGTTGAAGCGCATGTTCTAGAAATGGATGTGCAGGTGACAAATTTGCAGCAACTGTGTGATGCTATCGTGTCAATATGGACCAAAATGGAATGTTTCCAACACTTTGTTGAATCTATGGCACAAAGAATTAAGGCAGTTCTGAAGGCAAATGGGGGTCCAACCCAGTACTAGCAAGGTGTACCTAATGGAGTGGCTGATGAGTATATAAAGGTTAAAACACCCAACTTCTACATTTAAGAACCTAAATGGTAAAAAACCCCACGAGTTTCAGAAAAAAGGAAAAACAGTAAAATTTTGTGATTGAAGTCAACAAAACTTTACAGACATAAGGACTACTCATCATAAGCCTGTTTGGTTGGTTGGTCATTTTAAGCCATTTTGGTTGATATTTTTCAGGGTATAATTATTGAGAAAATTCTGAAGAGAACTCACCATGCAGTCCAAGCGCCATCCATCAAATGACTTGTGTAAACAGTACAATTAAAGAAATAAGATAAAATGTAAAATATTAATTTTGTTCAGTCACCCTGCGCACTTAACATTGTTTTTAATTTACTCATACAAATTATAGTTTAAATTCTACATACTCTCAAAACAGTAAACAAACTAGTATAGAAATTAATTTAAAGTGCAAGTCTAAGTGCAAGTCTCTCAGGGAGCCCTGAGAGACTCCTGGCAGTCTCCCAAGCCTTGACATGTGCATATAAGTAATTCTGATCTTGGAGCCCCATGAAATATTTCACCCACTATCTTAGTATAGTATAGCAATGGTAGAAGACCACACCTGTAGGAAAATGTGCAAAAGAAAAATTTGACCTTTTGGTCTCTTGAAGACACACAAACAAACTACTTTCATGATTACTTTCATGAAAAAGACACAGTAGTGCAGTTTTAAAAGTTTCTTCATTCACCTCTTTGGTATAGGGTTTGAGTAATGACTTTTGTGAAGTGCAACTTGAGGACAGGGGGTTTCAGCCACCCTGCACCCAAGGTGCAGTTGGTTTTAGTTGAATAACTTTTGCTTTGAAGGTGGCAGCAACCTGAAACCAAGTTGCATCCCCCCTAGAAAGTGTTTAGGAGCATGTTTAAGACCATTTGGCCCCTTTTCATGCATGATTTTGCCAAACTTGACCTTAATGTAGGTGGTGCTATGGGCACCAAATTTGACAGGTAGGTAGCTGGGCACAGTACGAACCCAGAGGTACTTTTTTTCCCATGAGTATATGACCTTCCTAGCCAAAGATACAAATCTACTAAATCAATTTACTATACTTTTGTGTTTCCCAACTCCACAATGGTTACAGATATGACGGTACTTCCAAGTTTGTGACACGTTTTTGTTTTCTCTTTTTCCAGGCATGTGGTAGGGAGTGGTTAGGATAAGGGTAAAGATCATGGTCTGGTGTTGAAGAAAAATAGGTAATAATAGAAGCTATACAACAAGTAGTTCTGACCAAGCAATCTGATTGGTCAACTAGACATTTAGAATATGCTCAAAAACAGCACACCTAACCATTGTCAATTGAAAAAATAACTCATCACTATCATATCACTCTGCCTGTAACTTATTTACTGAGACTGTGTGGTTACCTATTGTAACCCCCTTCAAAAGCCAGTGTTGTCACAGAACAAAAAAAACAAGTGATACGTAAGGACTTCATATTATATCATTTGTTTTTTTTAATAGCCTATTGCATAGGTTTTTGATTTAACTAATTTGTTTGTTTGTTTTTTGTTGCTCTCAAAACTTTTCCTAAATAGGCAGAATATCCATTTGTAGGCCTACACTGGAATCATCTTTTAATCAACAAATCTGTGATAACCCTGATCTTTGGGGCGGCTGTGGCTCAGGAGGTAGAGCAATCACCCACCAGTCAGAAGGTGGTGGTTCAATTCCCGGCTCCTCCAGTCCGCATGCATCCGCAAGTATCCTTGGGCAAGATACTGAACCCCAAATTGCCTCCGGTGTGAATGTGTGTGTACGTGTTAGAAAGCACTAATTTATATAGAACAAGTGCTGTATGAATGGGGTGAATGTGATCTGTAGTGTGAAGCGCTTTGAGTGGTCGAAAAGACTAGAAAAGCGCTATATAAGTACAGTCCATTTAAAACAAAAAAACAGAAAAAACAGAATGGTTGATTAGTAAAAGCCCCTAAAAATGTCTTGAAATGATATTCCTGTTCAGCTTTGACCTCACTGGATGCATCTCTCCTCTCTCTCAGCTGGCGTGGTGAGTCTGTGACAGCGTGTACACAGCAACATCTAGGTTGCTGTGGCCGTTACTAAGGAGGATCTACTTTCTGTTGGACATAAAAAGTAGCAGAAAGTGATGCCAATGGACCGCGGCGCAAGCCCGTTGGTCCTGAAGAATAAAAATCAAGAACCATGAAGAACCGTTTGTACCTCACACAAACAGTGAGCTCTGTGAATAAAGTAGCTGTAAATTCATCTCAAGGTGCAAGCGTGTGGCATAGCTCGTAGGCCGGCATCACATCCAAGCCACATTAATGTGTTTGGCAGGCAGAAAAGCCTCCAGGAAAAGACAAAGTGGGGATCATCAAGTGTCAAAGTGACTGATCCTGGCTTAATGTGCAGTCTCTTGCTGCCATCTAGTGGCCGTGGCATGAAAACACATTTCATATATGACTGCCAGTGCTTTGCATAGGTCATGTAAACAAGATGTTTTCTTTATCATTTATGCAGAGTATTATTATTGCCCTTGAATATTTAAACAATGTTGAATGACAGTAGCCACAGTTATAATCATGATTACTGTAACAGTAAAAAACACAATCCAAACTATGTTTTTAAGACCAGTTTTTATTTTTTAAATTCTCTTTCCACTGTCCTCATTTCCACCCCTCCTTTTCCCCCTCATCCATGCCATCAGCATCCATTTGTTTTAAAGACAACGAGAATAATAATTGTGTGAGCATGTGAGCTGTCAACAATGTCCTGTTTGGCTTCAGCAGCCTCATCCATAGCATCAAGCACTCCCTTCAGCAGCTCCCACCTTCACCTCTCCCTCACAGGGAGTCTGAAGACCTCCATGCTGGGGCCCAGACCCCCTACATTCGTCTTCTCCTGGCCAGAAGGCCAGCAATGGTCCTAGCCAAGGGCTTG
>BRZM01000799.1:0-69598 GCA_033238685.1 Lates japonicus
TGACAGCTTCAAGATAGGAAATGAATTTGATTGAGAAAATATGGAATCCTGCATCTGGAGTTCGTGGATTTTGACATTGCTGTATTTTCCTGTGCATTAATTCCTACTTGCATTAATCACTAATATCAGAGATAACTTATGGCAGGTTTTTACCCTCTGAGTGATGGGACAGTGTTAGCAGACTGACACAGGATGCACCGATCCCAGATCCAAACACTGTGATGCGGCCCGGGTCTCCACCAAAGTAACCGATGTTTTTACTGATCCAGCGAAGAGCTTGAATCTGGTCCAGGAGTCCATAGTTTCCTTTTGCAGCCTGGTCGCCAGTGCTCAGGAAGCCTGAGGTACATAAAGACACAACACAGCCAGTTCTGAAATAGAGATCTACAGTATATGTCACAGCTTTGATCTAAAGTTGTAGCCCAGCAGGGCCTCCGAATGAACCGACACCGGTTTCCCCTCAGGTGCAAATATGCCTTTGCTCTCTCCTGCTGTGTCTCGACTACTTTAGTCAACTCCTTGTAATAGTCTCCAAGCAGCAGCGGTGCCCCTCAGGAAGTGATCAGGGCTCTGCTCATCAAATCTGAATGCTCTCCTCGCAGAGGTGACTTCATAAGATTCAGCATGCATAAATAAATCTTTCACTTGTGCCAATTTCTTTAAATGAATTTCATAAAACCACACAGAGGTCACTGGTGCTCTTACAATTGATGCTATTACTTATTCCCTTGTCTAGTCTCATCTAAACAACATACTGTTTTGAATGTTAAACATGGTGAAACGAAAAAGTCTTGACCTTGTGAGTGCTGAACCCCCCCCCCATACTGTGTTTAAATCATTTTTTTTCTTTCAAGAATGGCAAAGGCTGATAATCTTGTACAGATTAGATAAATCCATCTAAAGAAGATAAATTGTGTTTCCAGAATGGGTATAAAACAGCTTGTACGCAACAAGGACAAGGTATGATAATTATTTACATCACTTTACCTCTGAGGACAACATTTGTATGCAAATGCCATGCTGCCGAGATCTCGGTTACCTACATTTTCTCCTACTGTTTCACATTTTTCTGTCATGTTTGCTTCTTTTTATAGGTTGACGACAGCAACATAAGTGGAAATTAATGACCAATATTACTTTTTATTCCCCCAGATTAAACAGGGCTAAATACCCCATTTGAAACACCGTTAAAAGCTACCACACTGAGACTCTGTAATCACCTAATATTCCAATTCTGTAGTTGAGTGTGACGACAACAACGTTCCCATAACTGGCGAGCACGCTGCCGTCCATCATGTTCCCGGTGCCCTCCATATAGGAGCCTCCATGTATGTAGACCATCACAGGTCGGGCTTCAGAGTCCCTTATATCTGCAACGTCAACACACACACACATACTGAGCAAACAACTGCAGAGGCAACAGCAATGAAATGGAGAGTTAATGGAGCACTTGTTACTAAAACTTTATATCCCAACTGTTCAGTATGAGGTATGGGTAAAGACTGCTTAGAAAAGATGCTTAGAAGCAGTGGTAGTAGCCTGTGGTTTGGAAGCTGTAATGACATTCAGAAAATGCATGGTAAATACACTCTGACACGGGGTGTATGAATAAAATGATCAAATATAATTAACAACTGTTTTAGAGCGTGTGTAAGCGCTCAACCAAGCATACTTGTGCTCTGCACCACATCTGAAATTCTCAAGATAGAGAGAGGGAAAAAATAAAACTATTGATTTGACTTGTGATTTGATCTCAGTTGAGAAGGAAATTATGTAATCGCCAAATTTTACAGTTCAACATATAATATGCAAGCACAAGCACAAAAAACAAGTTTTATATGTGCAGGCTTGAACTGAAAAGTAACCCATTGAGCTCTTGTTATCAGCAAGCATAACCTAAAATGGAAACAGTAGAAAATCTCTAATTTCATGTTTTCAGACCAATTTGTTACACAGACTAACGACTGGCTTTAAAAGGTACTATAAGACAGATAAGTATTTAATGCAATCTCTGGATCAATGTGAATCAATGTAGCACTTACTGAAAGCATTGCAACAGAGCTCAACTCAAGAGATGAGGTGCAGTAACAGCAAATTTATGTAATCAAAAATCAGATAACAGCTGTTTTCATATTCCACCCAAAAACAAACCCCCCACCCCCCACCATGGTTCCTCAGGAAAGTAACAACTAAGAACTGTAAGATCTTTATCCCCCAAACTCAAACTAAAAGAATCCATGCAGCAAGACTTTGAGCTCTTAAAAATACCTTCAGATATATGAGTCTCAGCATGTGAGAAAGCCGCCCCCTTTTTCTTGTGTTGGCTCCCTGGGATTCACATAAGGAAAAAAAAAAAAAGAAGTACAGAATTCAAAATAGCATGGTTGACTGTGCTTCTTATCTAATGTTCGGTCCAATCAAACTGACAGAATCAGGAGAAAAAGGACCCATAAATTATAGGCGAAAAGGAGATTAGCCCATTTACATGCAGTATGTTGCACTTTTTTCTCCTGTAATTGCTTTCTGACAAGATGTAGATGACATTATGTGAAATCTTTAGAGATGTATGACACAATTACACACATTTATATTATGAGTTAGACTTGCAAAATAATAAGTGCTGTAATTCTGCAAACAAATTCTTGTCTTTTGTTATATTTGTGGGAAGTGGCACAGTGTGTGTATATGTGCGCGCATGCATGCACATACACACACTGTTACCTTTGAATGGTTGATTATTTCTATCTTCGTAGTGACCCAGCTGCCTCCGCACTGACTGGAGAAACACATTCTCTCTCTCTTTACAGCTATATATTTACACAAACTTTCATGTCGATTCTTCAGGTGAACCACTGCAGGATAATTACTTAAGATAGTTATAGTTTATTAATGAATATTTAATAAACTCTGAGTTGAGTGGGTATTAAGCCACAAAATAAATATTTAACAGTGGGAATTTCAGAAACGCACTCTTTAATTTGACATGGCAAAAAGACTTCTGGAGATGAGCAAAAGTGAAAACAGCCAAGGTTTCACATCAGTTAGACAAAAAATAAAGTCACATAATGCCCGAGGTGTTTTTAAAAAAAAAACAAAACCCAAAAAACAATGGCAAAGTCTGAAGATATAAAAATGTGTAGGACCAACAGGTTAAGTTATGTCTCTTGAAATATGAATGCAAATGTGAAATTTAATTAACCTGTTTGTGTGCCAGGCGACAAGGCCTTTGGGCAGCACTCAGACCGGGGGGCTTTGTAAAACATGGGCTGCACCATTTTGGACAGCTACCTCTCGAGCAGGCTGTTTATCTGCTGTTGCTACGCTACCACAGAAAAGCCAGTCAAAGAGCGGCGTGTTACATACACGAGCTGAACACGGTTAAACTCTGAATGCCGAATGTTTTGTATCACACTGAATGCCTGAGAGGGTGGCAGTATATTCTCTGGGACCATGTTCAACTGGTGTATTGAAGCAACCTGAATTAGAGAAATCTGTTTGTCAACACCTGATTCAGAGAAGATACAGCATCACTGTGGTGTTGACATTGTTCTGCTAATCTACAGATTCACAGCAGAGACACAAAGTGATCCCTTGCTGGTTCATTTCACAGCTCTGTTAGATGCAAAAATAGGTTAGGATTCAGCAAGCAATAGACAGTTGACTCCTATACCTCACTAATTGGCCCCCAGCAGACACACTGTCTAAGCAAAGCAGCGATTCTGTAAAATATAAGGAAACTGTCATTTTTAACAAACACAGAAAGGTGGCACTTCTAGCTTTACTAGATCTCCTAAGTAATTCTTCATGATTACCTTTGATGCCTGGTGGTGACAGCCAAATATGCTAGGCTCATCATTTTAAAGCTGCTTTTATTGCTTAGTTTGGGTGTACCAATACTTGAACAACACCTTACCTCAGCAATATTTTACTGGAGGTCTATTAGTGAGAAGAAAAAAAAAAACACATGCCTCCATACATTTATGTTTACTTACTCTCTGTGTGGATCTAGACACATTCAGTGGCATCAGGGCAGTGTCTCCAACCCGCCATGACTACCAACACAAGACTAATTTCCTGCTTATCAGTGGAGACATGATTGTTATTTCAAATGAAATATGATTGCAACACGTGAGTCCATGATGACACTGCTTTGGATGGTAAATCAGCCCTTGGTGGCAGCAATGACATGAGCAGGGGGAGGGATCACACGCATGCTTTATGATAATCACAGCACGACATCAGGGCCACGATAAAGGTGATCGATGGACATGGGAGGTCATTGCTGTCCGTTTTACCACACCAACTCACCATCCTCTGTCGGAGCGTAGATGTTTAGATATAAACAGTCCTCGCTCTGATCCTGAATGTAAGTGGCTACTGTGTCCAGGTTATAGGTGAACCATATGGGCATCATGATCTCTGGCACGGTGTTGTGGATGTTCTGAGGGCACACAGGCATGAAGTGGGTAGCGTTCTTGATACCTGACCAAGAGGAGGGCTGCTCGGGGGGCATGAAGCGCTTCTCACCCACGGGCGGAGCAGCGTAGGGGACCCCCAGGTACTGATCGACGGGCCTGAGCACCTCGCTGGGCACAGGAACCCTGAGGCCCCGCAGTTTCCCAAACTGGGTGGTGACTGTCGGGTAGAATTTCTGGCTTGTAGCCTTGGTGAATGACCAGCAGGAACATAATATCCACCAAAGAAGAGCACAGTGGGTGATGGTTACAGTCCCTTGCTGATGTAGCAGGTGTGCAGGCAACAGATGGTCTCTGAATGTAGCCAGCCACATGGTCTGGGCAAGACAGTGCCCTTTGCACAACACAAACGCACACTGTAGTGTCTGCTCAGTCCCGCTGCACCGACCCTGTCAGACAGACATCACTCACTGCGCGTTTGACTCCGACTGTTTTCAAATCCGAATACACCTCAGCCAGGTATGGACCACCTCCACTTCCTCTTTTCATTGCAGTGCACACAGATCTGAAAACAACATGATTAGAAAAACGATCATCAATGGAACATCAAAACTGCTGACAAAAAAACAAAAACAAAAAAAAAATTAGCGTCCAGTATCTTGGGGCTCTTGATACATATATTTATATCAGATTAATATGCCACATCCACAGTAACACTTTAATACTAATAAGCTTTTGGGACAAACTGCTGTCTTAAAAGAGCAAATTTATGCTTTTACATCTACAAATCACTGAATACTGATCTCTGTTTATCAGTGGAGGAGGTGAATCTGAAAAACCCATCTGCTGTGATGTTGGAGTGATGCTGTGAAAGCATCTCAAGATAAAAGGTGTTAAGCACCCCTTTTCTTATGTAAAAGAAACAAAGTGAACAACAACAACAAATCTTTAATATGTATTGAAGAGAGATTAGAAAGACACGCTCACTGGGAGAGAAACCTCTGATTTCATTGTGATGTTTTCAGTGTTTAATATATTTCAAAAACGCCAAATCATAAAATAGGGAACTTTTATGTGTCTTACATCTGAGCAACACTTGTCAGCAGCTGACTTGAAGATGCATAATGGAAGTGTTGAGCATCCCCAGAACAAACATGTCTGATGGGACCACACTAGCACCAAACCCTCCTCATAAAGCAGAGTAATTGCAGGTTAACTGAAAGACTTGAGGCAGGCTTATAGGCAGCAATGGACCATTTGAGTTCAATAGCAGAGGAAAAGGATCCTCAGACACTTCTTTTTGAGAATCAGATTTGTTGCAGTCTACGTCAGCCGCAATCCACTTTTTCTCCTCACTTTTCACTTCTTTAAGCACAACATACTGCATAACTGCCGATTTACAAAACAGATGTAATGGAAGCAATAAATGAAATCCTTTTGATTTCACTTTTTTCTTATTTCTTAGTGGAAGAATTCCTTGATCTCGGATCTTCTAGTCATTCCAGTCATATTGGGCTGCTTGATGCAAAGATCCAAACTTTTGCTTTACCTACGCATAATCTGTTTGAGCCCAACTGCAGTCACCAGAGCTTCTGCGCAAATGACAAGAGGAAACTGGTTTATCAGCGCGTGTACGCTTCAGTAAACAGAAGAATACACATTCACGCGTAATTAGATATGCTGTATGTCAAATAAGGTATCAAATGTAAGCTCACCCATGGCAAACTACAGAGAACAACTCCTCATAGTCTAGGACAGCATTAAGTATAATACGCTCAACACAAGCTTCTCACTGGCTTGTCAATGAACAAAGCAAAAACAAGCTTGTTAACCTAATCAGATTTATTGACGAGTACTACCTCAAGCATTGTGAAAGACTGCAGCTAAACAGCTCTCTTTCAATGTGACGCACCTGTCTGTTAAGACGGGGGACGATTTCTTCCTCGGAATTTGAGAAACTAATTAGCCACAGATGTGGTGCATTGGCTTTTCTCTTTCCCTGCAACATTTTGTTTACCCTAGCAGGAACGTAAACACAAATAAAGGCGGCTCGCTCTCCATTTCACAGATGCAGCACATTACCTGCCGTGAACATCATTCCACTTTGTCAATTTCCAAGCAATGAGACAAATCAGACACATTATATTCTCAAACAGTGGTATCACAGAGGTTCATTTGAGAGATGTTGTACATCTCTGCCCTAGGCCAGCTTTGTCTGTATTAATTAACACTTCCCCATAGCCAAAAAAAGGACAAGACTTGTTCCATCCCCATCTGCTATGTGACAATGATGTACGGCTCCCAGGACATTAAAATGGAAAAGACAGAGAACCTGATTTTCTTTTCCCCCTGTAGATGTGGGCACATCTTCTAGTTTGGAATTGACATTGATAATGAATCATCTGGCAAAAATCATCTGTTCACAAAATCTACTGTGAAATGGATATCAGTTATCAAATTAGCAGTAACAGGCTGTACAGCGGGCATCACCAGTCAGACTTGGTTAGTTGTCTCCAGCTTAGGAAGCAGCCCTAGCAGTAAAAAAAAAAAAGAAGAAATAAGACACCACTGGGGCTGCTGTAGATCAAAGCCATAACATGAATTCTTAAAATGAGCGGCATTTCCTTTTAAATTACACATGCATTCATGATATTAGTACCGATACATTAGCATATTTATTTTCTATTGGACATCAAATCAAACGTCTAATTTAATCCAAAGCAACAAAGGCAAGGTAGCTCTATGATGGCCATACCTGATACAGAGTATTTCATTTTGTTTTAGTGATTGTGCTGCAGACAGTCAAAGCAGCTGAATACTGCCTTCAGCTGAGCTGCAGAGTATTCTTTTTTTCCAACTTATGGTCTGCGATGGGACAGATGTGGATAAAAGCTTTATAGCTTACACCAAAATGGGCCATGTAATAAAAGTGAGCCATCACTCAGTCAAGTTTGATACACTGCAAGTTTTTTTTTTTTTTTGGGGGGGGGGGGGGGGGGGGGGGGGGATTTAGACTGGCAACACGCCCGGCAACAGGAAAAAAAAAACATGAGTAAAATATTTCTTATCAATTAAACGCCTGCAATAACTCAGCAACTGAGTGATATGTTCAAAAATCAGAATGTTTTACAACCACAACACATCATTCTATTAGACAATGTTGCACTGGTCAGATGTTTATGCATCACAGTGGTATTTTGGGTCAAAAGACCTGGGTCTCCTGGGTTTTCTGGACCCAAATACTTTAATTCCCATTTGACTGACTTGATCCCAGTTGCAGAGCTATTAGAATGATTGCTGTAATCATGTTTCACCCCCTACATTAGGCTACTATCTCTACACCTACATCATTGACAGGCACACAATTCAACACCAATTCACCACTAATAAAAATCTCTGGTACAACATTATCGATTAGGTTCTGGTAGCCTGGGGGCCCTTGACATGAAAGCAGTTTGAGAAGGAGCCTAGTGTGTCAGACATACTGGGCTCCCAATGCCCTTGTAATTCGACTGGTATGAATCAAAACCGTTTTAGTGGATTCCCCCAAATCCCCCCCTAATTTAGCAGTGCAATAAAGCGGAGGTAAGGTTGATGCAGAGGAGACTATACCTCGTAGAGAACATGCAGGTAGCGGTCAACATCATGATCCGCGATTTGTAAATTAATGCAAGGATCCAGAGCCACAGAGAAAACCAAGCCACAGCCCAGATAGCATCGACAAACTGCTGTAGTGTGTGTGCGCTGCCTCACGCTGTGACTGGGAAGCTTGTTTAATCTAGGTCTAGGACGGTGTAATATTGGATAAAATGGGGGAAAAAAAATACTGGCGATGTTCAAACATAACCTATCGCTGAGCATTCGCTTTAAATCAAACAATTAGCCCAGTGATCAATCTGAACAAAGATTTCGTCCCATGGAAAGAGAGAGAGAGAGAGAGAAAAAAACAGAATCATTGGGTTAACTCACCTGCTTTTACAGAAGCCGATACGCGCTCCATCTCGAGATTTCCTCCATACCATGCCCGTCAGTCTCGCTATAAGACAATGGGGGGCTGTGTGTGTGAAATATGTCCCCGGTTTCAGTATCAAACACACAGATCTTTACTCTCTTATCTCCTGCTTTGCACAGTCTGTGTGCTTTGCGCATTCACGACGCCAAGGTCAGGAGCGCCAACGGTTTTAATGGAGCGCCCACCATAGAGATCTCTCTACGGCGCCCACTGCCAGCGCGTTACTAGGCAACCGCCGGGATACGCCAGTGCATTAAATTCACCCTCCAACAACCGACAAAATCCCAATTTAGAAACCATTAACTAACCACCTTAACCCCGGACAGCACTCACCTACTCACACGCTTTGTGCTCGGGCAAAAACCCATCTACCTATGACCAGATAAACAAGTGGCTATTCAAGAAGTGTGCAGGCCTGCGTGATGGGGAGAAGATGTGCATTTCGAGTAGATAATACATTTCACTGGGATACACATTTATTTATTTTTTTTTAGCAATTTGTGACAACCGTGGCAAAATGGGGTGGGATAAGAAAACGCTGGGAAAACTGCGAACCGTCCTCCAATGTGCCCCCCCCCCCCCAGTTTGCTTTGTAATATGTTTTAAATTTGATTCCTAATAAGCTCATCTCCTTGTGGCAAAGTCTAAACAATATGAATTCACTCATCAAATCTCTGTACGATTCTCACACCCCACTGTGGGAATTGTATAAAAAGAAAGAAAGGAAGGAGGGAAAAAAGCAGTGCTGAAGAGCCCTGTAATGACAGCCCTCAAACATCAGGCCCATCTTTGACAAGCAGCCTGGATAGGCAGTGCTGTGTGGCAAAATGACCACAGGTGGCAGGAAATTACTCCAGGACAGGAAAATGGGACTTGCTTCTTTCTCAGAATAAGTAAAATACCGCTGGATATCATTGGACAGATGTGTTTATTTTAAGCAATCTTCATTTAGGGATTTGAGGTTGTTCAGATAATGCACCGCCTGCTAAGCTTTTTTTTTTTCTAGGTAAAAATGAAAATGTGAGTGCCACACTGGAGTCTGCTTTAACCACACACCATAAATCCACTAACATACAGTATACAGTACGAGGCGATATCCAGATAGTTGCTGACAGAGCAAACATTTTCCCCACATATGCTTTTTTTAAAATGCCCAGTGGCCATAGTTGTGATGCTGTGCTTTATGCGTAGAGCAGAGGGATTGTCTTTGCAGTCCTTCAGAGAGATACTGCCTAATGATGTCTGTTTCAAGCTGGGTTACAGAAGCGAGAAAAGCCTTTCACAGAAAAAAACAAAAAAACAAAAAACAATGTCCTGCATTTATTGTGTGTGGCTCAAGCAGGGAACAATCTTACTTTTTCCTCAGAAGGAAACAAAGAGTGAACATCAGATGCAGGTTGGATCATAAATGCATGAGCATTATTACCCTCTTGTATACAAGTTAGCTGATGCATTCCAGGTCGTCTGTGGTTTTAGCTGGGTTGTATGACTCCACAAATACTAAGAACAGTTTTTTCTGTGGAGTGGGCTCACCAGTATTACCCTTGTGGCATGTAAAGAGTCCAACAAGTTCATTTTGGAAGGAAGAACATTTTAATTAAAGACACAATTTTCACTTCAGATATTTGCAGTCGTGGACAGTTTCTCCTCAGGAACCTTAAGTGTGGGCTGAATCAGCTTGATTAGATACAGAGAGAAAAAAAAACAGCTTCTGTGACCATGGGTGTACCAGGACATCCATTGTCCTTTGGTGACAAATGAGAGAATATTTTTCATTTTCTTTCATAATGAAAAGCTTCACATCTGGGGTTGAATTGACATGTCAGCAGTTGTACTCAGAGAACTGTTGCCATGGTGCTACAGGCCTCAAAATACAAATTCATATCAATCTGACAGGCACCATGTATTCAGTTTTGGCATGTTTACAGAATTTGCCTTGTATGTACCAAATTGCAGAGATCAATCTGCTAGAGTCCCCATCGTCTCCTAATGACTCAAATGGGAATGCAATGGCAATAAACTTAACTTGTAGCTGCAGCCTGGGCCACCACTCAGATTTTTAGAGACGGCAAACTCGAGTGTGTTGGAGGAGTTTGGTGAAGCCATGCAGAGGTACTTTCAGTTGCCCTTGCAGAAAACTAGAAAACTGTCAGATGGGTCAGTGGGGGAAATAAGGTCACGTCTGAGCTGTTTTCAGCAGTGGTACTGAAGCGCTGACCCTCACTGACTGTAATCAAGTGGTGCAGGGAGAACTTTGAAAAACTCATGTATCTAACTTACAACTGGCCTCGGTGACTGCAAGCATGTGTTAAAGATTAAGATCTCGGTCACAAGCACAAGCAGGAAGTTCAGGCTCACCAAATTTTTGTACTGGGTAAGGACATCAGACATCCGAAAAGAGGTCAGAGTAGAGATGCCTCTTCCCAAAATTGAAAGGAACCAGATGAGGTGTGTTGGGCATCTGATAAAGATTCCTCCCATGTGGAGGTATTTCTAGCACGTCCAATTGTGAGGAGACCTTGGGGCAACACAATGAACAGATTACATATCCCATCTGGCCTGCTAACTCCTCGGGATCCTTCAGGAGGAGTGGAGGGAAACAGCTGAGGAGCTACCTTGCTACTGTTGCTGCAACCTGTTTCCAGTTTCAATTTACCATATCAAACATTTCTGGTGACAGTTCACAAACCTGTCTCATTCTGCTGTTTTCCTTTTCCAAAATGCTCTTTTTAGCTGTTGTGTATATGTTTCAAGCACTACAGGCAGTGAAGATCCACCTTGATTAGCGCTATCGTTAAAAACAGAAACAGTGCTGCATCTTAATTCTGACCTTTTTTTAAATAAGGGTCAGTGTTGTCTTTGTTTACTGGATTCCCAGTGGCCCCCTCCGATCCCACTTTGCCCCTGCTTTGTTCTTCAGGACCTACTGCAGTGTCTGCTGTGAGCTAAGAGGATACAGTACCAGCATGCCCAAGTAATGCACAGCACTCCCATCGTTCTGCTCAAAGAACCACTTCACTACATTATGGATATGATACTAGGTCCACAGTCTTTGATGCTTCACTGGCATACCTTGTCTTTTTTTGGCAGTGTACCATATATATTTTTTTGTCATTTGTTGAGGTATTAATGTAGCCATTTTCACACTCAGGTATTGTATTTATTTTATGTTCTTGTATTGTCAAGTTGCATTGATATGCTGTATGTATTTATTCATGAATTAATCAAACAAAACCGTCTACTTTGTTCCTTGAATGCACCTTAAATAGATTCGATTAGATGATATTATATGAAACTTTAATGAACCCCAGGGGAAAGTGGGTCATGTAGCTGCAGAGAGGAGGATATACATGTACTGTAGAGCAAACACAAATGGCTGCTGAAGATACCAGAGGAGAGTAAGTAACAGGATACATAAAAATATGGTGGCAATAGTGAATATTGCCCACTGAAGCCACTTACACAGCAAGCAACAGATTCAGTCCCTCACTTCCAGGTGAGTGCATGTAAGGTTGTGGATTTACAGCACAAATGCAGTGTGTGCAAAATGTGCGTCACTGCAGATGGAGGAAAGTGAGCATGCAGAAACCTGTCAAAATATGCAAATAAATGATTCATATGATTATAATTCTTCAACTGGGGATTACATTTTAATAGATGCAACTCAACCCCATAATGCAGTTACATAACCAAATTGTCACCAATTACCATTCAAATCTACACTCGGTTGTTGCTCTGTAAGCCTGCTTGGTGCTCCTTTTACTGCAAGATTGGAGAAAACCTGCAGAAATGGTGTTGTTGTCGGACACCCCTGAGCGTTCTCGTGGTGAGGGGGGTCTCAGGCAAAGAGGGAGCATTTACACAGTGCTCCTTTTCCCCCTATCATATCGTCACAATAATATCACTCATTAATATCTGAATAAAGAAGTCTCATGGAATCAGAGGAACATGGAAGTAGTATTCCCATAATTAATTTCACATACAAAAATAGATCCTCTGAATGGTATTTATCAGTGGAGTTTACCACATCCAGGGACAGGTTGGCAGATCATTTCAAGTGGCATATTTTGATCTCTCCACTGTGATTCTCCAACCAGTTGTTCATTGTCAATATCTAACATCAATCAATGTCTTGTCATTTCCCCTGCTTTGAAGTATAGTCGGTTTAATAGGCTGTACTCTGCATCAACCAACATGTATGACTGGGACCACTGAACCGCTATTGCGAGATTTGAAGGCAGTCTGGGAGGAGGAACACCCTGCAAGACTTGACTCAGGGAAAAGGACTTCTGTGTCTTTTCAGGTTCCTTCCACTTTCCCGTGGTGCACTGCGCGGGCGTGTGACAGTTATGTTAGATAAATCATTTCACATACATCAAGTTCACAAACATATATATTTGTCGGAATGCCGTCGGCATGTGTGATTTCACCGACGTGGAGTTTGAGCATTTAAAGATTGACTAGCAAAAATACCCCATGCGAGCTCCAGAGGTTTCCGTTGTAACCCGTAACTAAGGCAACGACGAATGACGTGACTCGCGGGGAGTGTAAACGTTAAAAGAGCACCCAGACAACCCCGGTTGTTTCATGACTTAGTTTATAATATTCCTAGTGGAATATGGAGAGACATAACTTGGGAAAGGAAAGGCTTATCGTTCCCACTGACTTCACTTCACCGCCGGGTTCAAGTAAGTTTTTTCCTCTGGTCGCATTTTTAAATTTTTTCATAACTTCAAGCAAATGTCGAGTTAGGATAATGTTAGCTGACATTAGCCTACAGTGTAACTCAGTTAGCTTGACGCACTAACCCAGCTAACCTGCATTTGTCTGCTCTAGTGTTAACTAATAATTGATAAGAAGAAGAGGTTGCATTTAAGCGAGGAAAGTTGTCAACTTGGTAACTTTTTTGAAAACGCTCTATGCAGGAAACATCAGACAGCTAGTTTAGCTAACACATGGACACACGTTAACATGATTTCATGTTATGTAGGGATTGTCCAGGAGGACCTTGTCCCCCCGTCGCATTTTGCATCGAGTGTCCAGCCTGCTGGGGCACACAGAGGCGTTCAAATCAAAGGGACGTCGCCATCCGTCTCCTGGATAAACCCAGGTCTAACATCAGTACCGTCAGGGGATCCCAGTCCTGCCAATCCATGGCTCGCCATCACTCAGGCCCAACAGGAGATTTTGGAGCTGAGGAAGGAAAATCAGCAGATTATGATGTTACAAGAAAGCAGCATAAGGAGAAGGATTCCTGTGGATTGCCCATCAGACCTCAGGGCAAGGTATCCCACAATATGTTTGATTTAAATATATGGCCACAAATACAGGTGGGTAACATATTGGGTACATAAATGGGCCTTTTCCTCAAACACAGATCTACAGAGAGAGGTGAGCAGTGGGCCAGGTGGGAATCAGAGTGGCGTATGGAGGTAGAGAAGCACAAGGCTGAAGCTGAGAGGTTGAAGGGGCAGGTGGAGGCCCTGAAGGAGAGTGCAGGGAGACACAGAGAAGATATGAGAGAAAGAGACAGCACCGTTAACAGGTAGGAGATATGTTTTTATTGTTATGCAGTCAAGCCATTTTTTACAGTTAGGTTTGACATTCACTATGTAACTAAACATTTCAGGGTTTAGTGATGAATCATTTTTGATTAAGCTTAATGTGACATAACTATTTATACGACAGACAGAGCCATGAGTTGGAAGCAATGCGTGAGGAGCTGTGTAAGGCTAAGTCTGAACTCAGCCAAATCAGAGACGAGCTCATTCACAGCAGTGCACAGACGAAGAAAATGAGCTCACAGGTAATGCTGTTTACTGACAAAACATTTCATTTCGATACTTAAGTTCACCTGAGAATTACTGGTGTCTCATTTTGGCAGTTTGTAGTCTGATGTTTTTAGTGCAGTCTTGTAGTCTTCATAATAGCTTCTAGTCACCTCACAGTTTAAATTCACATTAGCTTCACATATGAATATTGTTCTATATTTAACATTTCTATTTCTTGCAGCTCGAAAGACTGAGGAGTGAGTCTGGTGAGGAAATTGCAAGGCTGCGGAGAGATGTAGAGAGGAGGAAGGAGGAAGCCCAGGAGCTTGCTCTGAAGGCTGAAATGGGCAGATTACAGGCTGAGGAGGAGGCCAAACAGCGGACACTGAGCCTGTCAGAACATTTGGAGGAAATGCAGAGGAAGCAGGAGGTGGAGGTATGTGTGCAAAGAAATTTAAACTATCATAAATCTTGTAAATACTGATTTGGGTGACCCTTCTTAAGCTGTAAGCCCAGCATCCCAGAGCCCATGTCAGCAAGCAGCTGCTCTGCTGAAGTATCTCTGAGCTGAACACTGAGCACGTACCTCAGTGCTTTTCTGACCTCCCTCAGGAGCGAAACAAGCAGGAGGAGAACTTCTCCTTGGGGATCAATAAGGTATTACATCATTATTTGTATGTGTCTTAAAATTTCCACTGTTTGCCTCTCTTAACTTTCAGCTGCAACAGTTGAACGCCTCCCACTCTGCAGAGTTGGCAGCGGCAAGAAAAACAAACAGTGAACTACAGGACAGACTTCAATCAATGACCTCAGAAGTGCTGCGGCTAAAAAGCACTCTGATGGAGGTATCTACGGAGAGAGATGGGCTGAAAGAACATTTAAGGTGCCACATTCAATCTGAAACTGCTAAAGAGCTAAACATCTATCTACATTTGTAGTCAGATTTCACAGATTATTTTTGGGTAATGTTGTTTATTTTTCAGCCAAATGGGGCAAGCTGGCCGATGTAATTTCTGAGGCTGTGCAGTGTTGCAGATTGTGTCTCAAAAGCTTGTCCCAGAGAAAAGAGAGAAGGAACAATTAAACGAAGCTGTTGAGGTGGAGACATTATAAACAGTATTGACTGCCATCAGCCCACTGTAAAGTACTTGCTTGGGAAAATGCTTTTAAATGTTGTTCTTCTCAATGGAGTAAAGGAAGAACAGTGGAGGAAATGAGTACTGGATTTACAGATGAACATGCATGTTATAATAATTCACCCTTTATTTTAATCTTGCACATTTTGCAGAGGCTGAACAAAGAGAAGGCAACTCTTCAATGACCACAGAGCTTTTGACAGTCAGGCTTAACTCTGTAAATGAAATACTCGCCCTCCAAGAAGAGAAAATGGTGAAAAAGGTGGGTTATTTTCAAATAACAATGCACAATATGAGCCGAAAAAAAAAAAAGCTCAGAAGCTTTGATGCACGCACCTGATGGATCTTGAAGGCACTTATGTCGACCATGTTCCACGCAGAGGGTTTAAGATTGATGACAGTATGGCAAAGCCCTGCAGGAGTAATTCAGTTGGCTGAACACTACAGCTGAGGTGCTCTATTTAGATGTGCACATACAGTATGACTCTGCAGGTGACATATAAAACATTTTTTTCACTTTTGAATGCATTTTTTTAAAAGTGTATTTTGGTTAGTTTGGAAAAAAAAACATCTTGCAGAAACTTGAAAACATTGCTCAAGGCAGAAAATCATAATGGTGAACAACTTGTATTATTTAGTTTTTGGCAGAGGTTTCACAGCTGTTGCATGGTGATGCATTTGAGAACAGAGACTGTTTTGAAAACTCCTCTCTGTGGTGTGCTAATATATTTGTAGGAAGGGGAAAAAGCACTCATCATTTTAAAAAAGCTTTATTATGCTTTGGAAAACATCATGGCTAATTTGTAAGCAATAATTATCCATGCTCATATGGAGTATTTGCTGAAATGGTGTGTATGTATTTCTCTAGACCTCGACAGACCTGCTTGTGAAGAATGGATCTGAAGGCCTTCAAATGATTCAGCTCTGGAGAGAGAGAGTGTTTAAGTTATGTGTTCAGCTTCGCTCGAAGGACATTGAATTAAGAGGAGAAAAGGATCAACTCCTCTCAAAAGTATGATGACAATCATCTGTAATTATACTTTGGCATGAACATGTCCAGCGTGTTTGAAACAGAATTTAAAGTGTGGTACTGTATTACTTTTTTAGTTCAGATCCATGGAGCAGCAGCTCCAGCAGGAGCAGCACCGCACTAGTGTCCTTCAGCATAGTCTGGATGACAGGATAGCTGAGCTGGACCTGGAGAGAGTGGAAAAGGAGGTTAGCACCAGAGCAAGTGATGTGATTTACGTGGCTGTCTGAAATTTTGATGATGCACAATAAATATGGGGCTGCTTAGGAAAGTGATAAACACTTGTACATTTTTACCCCAGCAGAGGATGCTGACTATATGAAAACTTTGCTAGTTTCCAAGAGCAGTTGAGGTTTTAAGAACTGCAGCTGGCCACGAAGACAAGCTCAGAACTGTGCATCATTGGAGATTTGTTCAAGATAATCTATCATATGGATGTGTGTTTTTCTCACTAGACATTGAAACAGGACTTGGCCCAGGCTCACAAGATAAATACTCATCTTAAATCACAGAGCCAGAAATCAGAGGCTGAACTTAAAATCCTGACAGACGCAGTGCGCAGGTAAAACAAATTATTAGAATAGAGGGAAAAAGCAAAACAACTATTCTTGCCAATGTTGAAAGTTTCATCACAGATAATACACATTTTGGTTGTACCTTGCAGGTTCAGTCTGGCATTTGAAAGCAAGGTGGCAGAAGTGGACGCAGCTCAAACAAGCCTCTACACTTGCACCCAGAGGCTAACTTTCGCTAAAAGACGAGTGGAGACAATCCAAGGTGCAGTCATACAGGAGGTTGATGGGGTGATTGTGATGCCTCACTTTTAAGTGTATATCTGTGTGTCTGGTAAACAGGTTACACCACACCGCAATGTTTTTACTTTACAGGTTTGATCATGAGGAGGGTGGCTCTGCAGAAAGTTCAGCAGGCCAGTAAACAGGCAGAACAGGCTGCTGCCAGGTACAATATGAGGTTTCTTCATATATATTGAATTTATTGATCACATTCATTTACTTCGTAATGCCTAAAGTAAAACCAAATGCACATTGCGCTTATTCCAGTGAAGAATGTTATGTCTTTGAAAGAGCCTATTTATTCTGATCAACAGCCTCAAAATTCAAAATATTAAATTTTTAATGTATAATGAAGAAAGTCAAGCATCTCTTTGCATTTTTAAGCTGTAAAGAGCTGATGTTTTAGTACTTTTACTAGTTCAGTGATTAAATGAAAATTAAATCATTATTAGTCAGAAGTGTTTCATTGAGTACATCTTTCAGCACTAATTCAGATAATTAGTAAGCTAATTCAAGCCTGCTAATTACAGTTCTATTCTTAATGTATACAGTGTCTAAATAACAGCACATGTATCTACAAAACATGCATAAAAAAAGAAGTGGACATAAATGAAAATATCTGTTTCAGCTTTGTTTGGCTGGAAATAGGGCAGAGTATCATGGGTGGAATTAATACTACGATATTGCTAAGAAACATTTTGGCACATACAGAATCAATATATCACAATATGACAGTTTTATTAGTGTACAGATAAAAGCAGTCGCTTTCTGGCTTCCTTATACACTGTGCAGTTGCTTCTCAGTTACTTTGCTTGATTTTCTGTTCCTTTATTTGCTCTGCCATCTTGTCTGTGTTGCCCTGCAGCATCACAAACCTCCAGACAGAGCTTAGTTTGGTGTGTGAAGAGAGAGACAAGCTCACACAGGAGCTCAAAAGAACCCCAGAGCTCATCGAGAAAGCTCTGACTGATCTGAGAGAACAGTGTGAGCACCCTTATAACTCATGACAACTTATTATAATGCATCATCTGTTGACTGTCCATGTTTTGGAAATGTGTGCCTCTCAGTTCACTTTGTACCTCCTCCTCAGATGAAAGCAAACAGAGGCGGCAGCAGCAGGAGCTGGAGCAGAGCTGGGCGGAGGCCCGGCAGGCTGTGGCTGGCAGGCAGGAGGCCGAGCAGAGCCTACAGCAGATCCAGGCCCAGCTGGGGGAGAGCAAGGTCAACCTGGAGAAGCTCCGCTCTGAGCTGCTCATCCAGCGGGAGCACAGCGAGCAGGGTGAGGCAGCAGCTACCTTAAGCCGCATTACTGTTTTTCAGCCTTGGCTCACCCGGGGAAAGCAAGCTGAGCACTCCTGCTCTTTTTCATAAATGCCCTTCATCACGGTCTCCTTATATTCACACCTAGGATCAGTTTGCTCTCTGCTCAGTAGCTTCACTGGTACAGTTGGAGATTAAGTGACATGCTCAAGAGCACCTTGACTAGTTGTTCAGGGACAATCTCCAAAAACTCCTCCTGGGGTAATATATCTGGCTCTTTAGCTGCTAAATGCTCCACTGTTTTCACCAACTAGCCCCCAACCTTGGTCTTCCACTTGGTGCTGGACATATAGTGTACAGCTGGTGTTCTGGAGCTTTGTTGTTGAAAACAGCTGCCTGCTGTGGCCGAAAACAGTGCTACGAGGACAGTGTGAGTAAACCAAACCAGTAAAGTTGCAGGTTGGAAAACTAAAGTGATGACAAAGTCCACGGAACTGAGGGGAACTATAAAGTCTAGTGCAAATTTTCTCTGTGGGCTTGTCACTATGAGTGAATCCTTTCATATACATGTTCTCATGTGATTAATTGTTAATTGCAAAAACACTGATTATAGCCACTTTAATGATGCCGACATCAGATCCAACACTTTTGGATTGATTTCCTTTTAAATACCAGGTCTTAACATGCTCCACTGTATCTCTGCCTTCACTGAATCATAAGATCAACAAATGTTTGCCACTAGCTATACTTTAAAAACTAAACAGAAGAACTTTTTTCCCCCGACCTTTAGGCTACCACCACTTTGCTGTGCACCACTTTGATATGCACTACCATGGTCCCATTGTAATAATTGATAAATCTGGAATTTATTTAATCACCTCTGTTTGTAGAGATGTTTCTGTCTGAAAATTTGCTAACAGATGCAATAGGAACTAGTATATCCCCCGAGATACATACAAATAGCATTAGACTATTTCACAGTGTCTCAGATACTGTATTCAAGAATGGTGCATTTATTTTTCTCCTTCAGCCCTGCAGGAGAGGGTGTCTGAGATTGAGGACCACTGTGCTAAGAAGCTGAGAGAGATGGAGGTTCAAGTCAGTACGGCCAGGAGAGAGCACACCAAAGCAGGTAGCAGGATTAGCACCATGCTACCTCAGCCCACAGAAGCCTAACACCGGGGGCTGAAGTCATATCTGTAGCACAGGCTTTGATCTAATATGATTGGAATTGTTTACATATTATATAGCAGCATTTCCCAATGGCTCTGTATTGTCTCTTGCAGTTATGACTTTGCGGCAGTTTGAGAAAGAGGCAGCGAGGAAACAGGACGAAATAAGAGAAACTCAGTATTCGGGGGGGCGCACACACAAAGAGAGAAGTCCAGAATAAACAACTGAAGGAGACTGAGAAGGACAAAACCCTACTGCTGGTAAGACTTTTTAAAGCAAATGACAGTTGTGAAAAATGTTGTTTCTGTCTTCATTTCAGTGGATGACCTCATATGACCTGAATCTGTTCCAGGCCACCGTTGCTGAGCGAGGGCTGGTGAGTGAGTATACAAGAGTTCACACAGCTGCTCCACAGAACTCTGCTGCTCCTAAGGAACAACGACAAAAACCTTCAGAGAGGTGTCGCTCTGTGGGGGCAAAAGCCCAACTACCTGCAGATGGTAAGAAGTGTCCCAACCCCTCATGCGTCAGATGCTTTTTTTAAGTCCTAACATTTACACAGCCATGACTGATCTGACCATCGGGCTGTCTGTATCCTGTCAGAGAGACTCCTGTCTGTTTTGGAGGAGCTCCACAGTCTCAGTGCCGCAGTGGTAAACAGCTCTGAGGACTCTGCGGAGGAGGAGGGACAGAATGACAGCGTGGGACCATCCACAGGCAGTCTGCACAGCTGATACCTGAAGATGAGTCACTGAAGGCAGTGCGAACACCTTTAATTTGTACAAAAGGTGGGCAGTGATAATGATTTGAGAGCCTAGAAAATACAGTCACTGGAAACGATTTGTTGGAGTGAAACATCAGAAAGCATGCAAGTCACATTACTACTAGGTGCATAAAAAGAATAATAGGTATCTAGTGCAGACACATTATGCATAAATTTAACACAAATTTAAATTCAAGCTCATACATCTTCTGCATATGTCTTCAGGATGACTTTTAATTACAGAGAATACTGGAAATTTATTAATGGACAAAGTTTTTAACTCGGTCAACATAGAAATGCTTGTGAAGTCTGCACAGGCACTCTTCAATCAAAGTGAAATGAAAGATTTAGATGTTTATGTGAATATCTACAGTTTAAGTTCCAGAGTCTGGTTTTTCACCCTCTTGCTTAAGACCATGTTCCACATTTCACTTTCTTTTACCCATTTTAAATGATACTCCCCATGAAACTGGTCCCAGAATAGTTTGATTTTGCCCTTTCGGTCCTTGGGTTAGAATCTTGTTTAAAACTGTGAGGAAACTATATATATATATATATATATATATATATATATATATATATATATACATATATATATATTTTTTTTTTACTACCGATAGTATTAAATTTATGTCTATGAAAAATAGCTACTTTTGAGATGGTGATGACAAAATTAAATACAAATATGTGACTAGATTTGTCAGTTCAGTTTCAGATAACAAAGAAAGGCTTCCAGATATAGATAGCTATTTATTACTTGTCCACCTGTGTAATGTAAATAGAGGTCTCTGTACTGTTGAAGTTTGATGATTAAATATTTCTTTGCCATGCAAGAGTGTTTTTTTTACTTTCAGTAAGCGGTCTATAATAAAGTATTTTTATAGTGCAAATTACAGTCTTCAACAGTATGGTCTCAGGAAATAATTGATGAAGAAAATTCATGATTTTATAAATGTCATTTCCATTGGTGACATCAAAACCCAAATGAGTAGTAGTGAATGAAGAGTAACTAACATCTGATTGTCAGAGTTTCTAAATAAGTTTAGATTTTCTAAAAATAAAATTAGTTTTGCATAAGAATAAAAAAACATATACAAGAGTTTCTTGGGTCTATAGGGTCAGCGAAGTTGCATTTGTAAAAGCGGATTTGGGGCAGTTTGGTGGTCTGCTTTGTTTCTATCTAAAGAACACATGAACAGTTGGGAAGACCCATGTGATTTCTATTAGAAAAATCAATATTTTCTATTGAAGTTCCTTCCTTGGGGTCAATTTAAAATGACTTTGCAGTCATAGGATGGACAATAGGCCGAGCATCGCGTTGAACCAGATAATTAATGCTTGTTGTCATGTTGTGCGGTGCTAATAAATTTTACCTGCGTAGCTGGAAGTTTGGGCCTCTGGGTAAAAACACCTGGGCGTGGGAACTGAGGAAACCAGGTGAAAATACTAATAAAGTCTAGACTTTTCAACTCTATTTTCTGAGAGCATCCAAAAAATAATTTGCAGGACACTTTTCATGACGAGAGAGGTGATTCATCATAGGTAAGAGTTAATGCATCAAATTTGCTTTTTGAAGAATATTGGTTCAGTGGTTTAACCCTTAGCTTATATTTGGTGCCTGAAGGTTTACAAAACAGCCAATTACTGCATGAGAATATTTTAATTTGTCACAACATATCAAGGCTCTAATATAAAAATTCAATAATCTCATTGATGACGGTGAAGTAACTATATGGTCTAAACTTACATACATCATGATGGATAACTGCTTATGCCACCAAATTTAATATTCCTGCTTTTTTACCTTTTGCAGCGATGTACTTAAGATCACATATTAGTACCTACATAATTCATGTTTGAAGCAATCATATTAATATCACTATGGTATTAATAATTGTGAGTCGCAGCAGTAAATGATCAAGTAGGCTGACTGCGAAACAAAATTATTAAAAACAAATCTGTGTGAATTGAGAGCCGGCGAGAGACGTGTTGGCATCCAAAGGTGAGAGCAGCATACAGTGATGTCGCCATCATCTGTTTTCTTTACACTTTGTAAAGGCAGTTCCTTCATTGGAATGTTATTGAACAGTGAAGAACAATATGATTTCAGTAGGTTATGCGGTGTTTCTTATACACAACTTTAGATAGGAAGTGAGTGAGGTGGATATGTGCACAGATGGGATTTTTAGTATCTATCAGACTTAATGCAAATGAATCTGAATAGAAACCTGTCAGAACCATTTAATACTGCGCTGTGTTTCCCCACAAACAACAAACAAACGCGGGAGGCAGAGTTCTGGTGGAAAGCTCTCAGGTGATCCCGCCAGGTTGTTGTTCTGTTGAGTGTTTGAATAATGTTATATAAAATTATCACGGCCTGAATAGTACATTTACTGTGAATCTTCATTGCCTCGCGTGTGGAAAGTAACACAACATCCAGACGCGGCGGTTAACTGATGAATAATTTTATACAGAGCATTGCAATCCAGACAAGACATGAAATAAATAAGTAATAAAAACCAATCGATAAGCTCTCGAACAATTCCCCACAGGCATTGAGCGGCATATAGAATAAATGGTTCAACAAACAAATGACTGCCACCTGATTTTATATTTATATTTACAGAGTGCTGGCTGCATATTTGTAGTAACATTACCTGACCATAAACCAGTTCTCTGATACTGGCTTCACTGACCGCTGTTTTTATTGATGATTTGCTGATACTGTAGTGTGCGTGTGTGTGAACCCCTCCTCGCTGTGGTTGGCAGAGGCTGATGCTGTGCCTTCCAGGTGCAGCGTGTCAAATCAGAACATCTGCCGTCATCGGCCTGCTGCCTGTCATCAAAGCGTCTAGGCGTCAAAGGCCCTCGTCTTTCTGGTATAATCGATGCCCAAACCTGCAGGTTTCTCTCCTGTTTGGATGTTGTGGAAAGATTCTGCCTTTCGCCAACAGTATTGGTTTATTACCAAATGATTAATGATTATTATTAAAAATTGCCATCAAATATTTATGACCTACCAAAACACAGAAACAATTTTTTACAAATATCTTGAGACTCAAAAGGAGCCAAAATGTCAGCGCTCTTTGCTTCTCTGTGGTCCAGATGATCGGTTTCCTTTTGGAAGATTATGTTGAAGTAATACTCAGGCGCAGATACAGCGCGCTGTGCACAACATTGCTCACTCAACAAACTGTGTTTTCTGCCTAGCCCAGCCATAGCCAAAGTCAGACTTAACATGTCTGAAATCATTGAAACTTTATCCTCTGCCTGTGATATGTTCTGTCACTTTGCCTAACATGTCACTCAAGTGAGGTTACTACTTGGGGCTAGTCCTCATTCAGGTTTGCTACAGCCAGTGACTGGAGCCAAGCTTTTGAGAAATCCTAAAACTGGTCAGTTACTACAACTGCGGCATTTTCTCTCAAGGACAAACGCTTCTCCTCAGATGTATTTATTTAGCATCGATATCTGCCTTTTGTTGCTGACCTAGTGTTAACTTGTAAATGGGTACTCCTAGTCTTACTCCCTACACCGTTGTTAGATTAGATTACAGGATTACAAGCAACAAGAGACATACATCCTCAGACCTCCCACATGAAGACAACATTTTGTACTTACTGGATATTAAACTGTTTCAAACAAGCAGCGCCCACATCTTTTACTAAGTTTCTGTGGGCTGGAGGTCAGGGCTGACTTGGATCTGTCTAGGTTGATGTGATCCAGTAGAGTCCCAGAATGTTGACTACCAGTGCTGCATGCTGCATTGGAGCATGGTGGATGGCCTCTTGGCCGGAGGCATGCTACAGGGTAGAACAGCAGCCTGTGGAGGAACAATAGTCACGAGGAAAGGCAGCCAAGTAACCCTATTTATAGATGCAGGCATTGTGGGGCATTGTTTGGGCGGGTGGAGGGTTGCAGTGGACTACAGTGTCTTGAAACGCTTCTGCTGCAGCGACTGCCTATTTTCCTGCCAATTGGGTTTCCGTAGAGCGAATTTTTTATTAGTCTTCTTTTTGTTGCGTAACGCAGGAGGCTAGGATATATTGTACTGAAGCCGCCTGAACAGTGACAAAATAGATGAAAAAAATTTTTCCGGGGTTCTGACTCAGGCGCATCAAGTATCAAGATTTATTTACAGAAAATCTGCTTGAAAAGCTTTGAAAAATTGCTTAACTTATTGACAATCACTATCTTCACGTCAAAGCCAAGTACAAACAGGTCTACGCTACGAAGTGTTTGTCAATTTGTTTTCAATACTTTTAAGATCAATAAAACAACAGCTCAAGCCAGACTGAGGCATACCGATGAGGAGGTGAAGTAAATCGACGCCGGTCTCTTTTCTGAAATGGCACCCGTAAGCATATCGTTTCCATGCATGGTGATCTCCACCTGTGCCAATCAGTCACCTTGTTTGGAGCTGTAATTGCGCTTCCCCTTTGGGATGATCAGTAATTTGGGTCGCCGGGCGCTGAGATGCTCGGCAGTGTTTACTGGAATGAATATGAACAAATGTTGTAGAGGATATTCTTTTTATTCTTCTGCTAATGCAGAAGTGACACGAGGCTCCTGGCCTGCATATGATTTACCTACTCTTAAAGAAACTGTAATAATTTTGGGTAAAATATAGGTGAAGGTGGAATCACTCCACTAAATTATAATTAGTGACTATACACATCACTGTGGGTTTCAAACTAAGCCATTACAGATCAACCTATAATAAAACAGCCTACACAAGAGTCTACAGGTTTTCTTAGTGGCGCAAAGTTTCAAACCAGGCCTGGATACGGTTTTGTGTGGTTACATAAGAAATGTGAACTGAGGCTATTGCTCAGGACCCCAGCTTTTACCTTAAAGATCTTAATAAAATGGTGTGAATCCATAAAATTCGAATAGAATAATGCTTACACAAATAATACAGACCTTGATGAACATCTAATGTGCATTTTAAAAACCATCAGATCCCCCTGTTTCTTTATTGTTTTGTATCACTGTAAATGTTGGCAGTAAACATTGCTTTCAAGTGCCTGGCCAGATATGATTGCAAGCAATTTAGCCTGGGATCAACTACCTGGGTTTTACGCCATGAGAATGACAAAATGGGAAAAAAAAACACTTTTTGGTTTCTGAAAATCCTAACTTCAGATAACTGACACCGTGAAATATTAAATTATCGACATCTGCACGGTATGTATAAGGACTTTAGCTTTGCTTCATTTTTTGGAAGGCGGTACTGAACTGTCGGGAAACATCAATTGAAAGTCAGCCAAAGAGACTGAAAGTCGTAATATTAGTTCTGTCCTTCAAAACCTCTGTTGTTGACATTTCTATATGAGATATTTGAAAACAGAACGATCAAAATTTAGGGCTCATTTGGTTTTTGTTCTGTGAGCGCTTTGCCTGTGGGATATTCAGTTAAAGGCATTAGATATTTAAATCAAATTTCCATTAATATTCATCACCGACGCTTGCTGTACCTTAGCTCCCCAGTTTACCAACATGCTGCTCAAATATAGCTTCTAATTACCAGATTTTAGACTTTCATTTCATCATTTCTCCATTTGCACTGATGTTTCGCTGAAATATCGTTTTGATTCAGTTGCTGCTCTTTCCTCCAAGACACTTTGTTTGAGGAAGGGACGTTATGTGACGGTTTAATTACAAACTCAATATAGTAATGGACAAATGGACTTTTCTCCCCAGTGGAATAAACTCTTTCTATTATGTATTATCATGGTTTTTCATCATGTCAGAAGAAAAAGTAATTTGATGCGCACGAGCAGTTCTTCCATAACACCATGTCATCTTTACTTTCTGACTTGAAGAAATAAAGCTGATTTCAAAAATTGCTGCGTTCACTTCTCTACATAAACACATTGCCATACTACCATGTTTTCAGCTAATAATAATGCTGGTGCTGATGATGGTAAAAGACACAGGGGCGAGATAAGCCACGAGCTAATTTTTCAAACACTAGCTGCTGACGGGCATCTCACTTCGATGGGTCTGTGCGCTTATCTACCGTCTGAGACTATCTCAAAACTATGCTGTATGATATGTGCAGATTTTCACTCAAACCAAACGGCTGCTAGATTGTTTTGAGTAAAGTTGAGGCCACAATTATAAGAGTGGCCCATGGTTGGTGACTCAAGCTGGCCATGGCATCAAAGCAAATAGTAGCTAAACACTGCGTAGTATATGGATATTGATAAGATCTTTTAGGGTAAAGCAGTGAGGATAACTGTTAGAAGTCGTACTCATCACATACATAAACAGTTTGAAGGGTCTTTATATGCAGTGTGAGCTGGCAGTGCAGCTTGGTCTGTATCAACAGTGCATTTGAGTTTTGGGATTTTGCCCATTCTTTTGTTTTGCAGATTTGCTGAAGCTCAGTGGAATGGATGGGGGTAGGCTGGCGATCAGTTGCGAGTATCTGCCAAGTAAAGTGCGGGTATTCAGTGAAGTCCTATCAGACGTGGTCGGGTTATTCAAGGATTTTCTCATTATCGTAATACCTTTGTCACATCCTGTTTGGGTGTTGTGGTCACTTTCCACTCGCCATAACACAGTGTTTTTAAATCATCTTCCAGTTGGCAGGCTCAATAAAGTCTCCTTACTAAGACTCGTGTTGTCTGTTTTAGCCTCTTAACACTCAGCATTTCAAATTGATTTAAAATCTATTAGTACCTATAGAAAGTCCTTCCATGGCAGGCTCCAACCATATTCTCCCATGTAACACCCTAAGATGCGGCAGGTTAAAGGTCATAAGGTAAATACTTTATGAGCATAAACCACATTATTTACTGTGTTAACTTTCTACTATATCACCTGGGCAGTAGTGTGCAACAGTAATTATCTGTGCAGTACATTTGCCACATGACATATCAACGCTTTGGTTAGGCCCATAAACTCTTGATCATCCAGACTGAAATTTCTCCAACAACTGTTTGGCCGGTTTGCCATGATTTGGTTCAGATATTTATGGTCCGCGAAAATGTATCGATTCCTTTAGTGATTCCCTGAAAGAAAGAAACTTACTCTTACGCAACCATGAGCTTTACATCATACTGGATTGATTGCATTGAAATCAGGTACACACATTCATGTCTCTCCCCTTAGGATGGTGCTTAATAATAAACACAACCTTATTTCTTTGGGGAATTTAGGCTGGAGCAGTCATAATGTGTCCATATGCACTGTTTAACCGCATGAGTCGAATGTTCTAAATAATGGACTACAGAAAAGCAGCAGAGTACACCTTTTGACCTTTGTCCTGCTCATAATCCTCAAAATAAAGTGATCCCTATTACAAGTAGAGTTGTAAACTTCAGGATCTAGTAGAGAACTGATTAAAAAATAATAAGACATTCTGCAAATAATGCAGACCTCAATAAGCGTGAACATGTCCCTTCATTTTTGTTGGCTAGTAGTTATAACTTCGAGTTTCTATCATCTTAGAGGTTCTGTATTTATCACCTGTGGGTCAAACTGAACCTGCTGTGGGAGTGTCTGTAATGGATCGATGACTCATAGCTGTAGATGAAACCAGTGTCATGGAAGGAACACATCTGCTTTCATCCACTCAGCTGCTCCAAAGAGATATGTTGCCCCCATTCAACACTGTGTAAAAGTCACTCATTGGTTCTGTGCACTTGACATTATCTTTCTGGTTTGTCTGCTTGCCACTCCTGAGTGGCTCTTCTCCTATTTGTTTTGCGCTTAAAGTTGGATGCAGGAGCAGGAAATTTTCGGCGATCAGAGCTGCCTCTAATAATAAAGACAACGCCTGAAGTAAAACACATCATTGGAATAGATAAGATCAGACAGACAGTATCTTAGATGTGGCTTGGTGAGAGGCTCAGCACTTTCTGTGGCTGAAGCTGTATCTTAGAATACCATAAATATATGGGGTTTACAGGAGCGCGGGAGAATGGGCAAGAAAGGTTTATTGTGAATTTTGGGACTAAATGAGCTGCTTTTTATCTCACATTTCTGGGGAGCTTGAGACCACTTATTGCAGCCCTGACCTTGGGTACCACTTGCCTAGGGGCTGGTGTCATCATTTCATCTTGAGGTTGGACATTTCTTTTGTGTTTACATAAAACTCCTCTTACAGGAACCACTTTTGTGAGCGAGCAGGCATGGTTTTGGTTTGGCATGTGTATTATTAATTCTAATTAATCCATTGCACAGAATCCCTGGTTTCTCTGTGTGTGATACCAGCTAGATACAAGTTGTGATATTCAAGCAAAGTGTCGCTGCAATGTGAGTCTATTGTGCATATACAGAAACTAGCAGCATTATCACATTTTTGTTACTACCTGATCCTGACCAAGAATAAATAATAGCAGTAGATACGAAGCACTGTTTGGTATTGAAGATCAGGCGTTTGTCTATGTTCTCATCTTTAATTATCCAGTTGCCAACCCTCATTCGTTATCTGCCCAGGAAAATAGGGCGGCGCATGCAGAGCACTTCTGCTGTGCACTTTTCGAATTCTCCCAACAGGCTTTGGCCTAATGTCAGCCTTAAATGTGAAATCTGAAGCTGTGCATGTGGCTGCAAGTTCCCATCAATTTCACAGGTTCCGGCTTGGTAATGACTCCAAACGGAGACTTTATTCAAATGAACAAATAAGAGACAACCCTCAGAACATTTATAATTTTAATAAATAAACAAAAAATGAAAATACATAACTAGCTCTGCTTTGCAGCTACTAAATGCTACAAGTATGCAAGACCCAAACCTATATCAGAACTTTCTTTGCTCAGTTTAATGGCTGTAAAAGAATGTCAGCTTTTCATGAAGTGGCGTGATGCAGACACAGTCTGAGAATCTGATAGATTTTTATTTGTGTGTTAGCACCTGTTTGAAAATTATTTCCGCCGAATTTTAAGAATAATTACAACCGAAGGTAAAATCAGTGGGCTTTGATGACTTAATTACTACGGGATGGCTGATGTGTGTCTGATTGTGTGTGCTGACAACATTTTCATTTAACACTAGATCTCGCCTGTATTTAGGCCTCCATCCCTCAGGCTTTACAACATGTGCATAATTCGTAAGGTTATAACAACATTGCTATATATATAACAGGTTAAGCTCACAGAGTTTGATAGATTCAGGTATTGACAAGTGATTGGTGTTTACATTTTGTGATAGCTGTTTGCGTCGCTATGTGTTCTAACACTAACCTCAAATCATTTAAAACTGCTACTGATGTTTGTCCTGCGCTGCATCTCACACTAACACTGGGGCTTTGACTGTTTCATGATCATATTGCTCATGTTGCCTCTTGGAAGCGATGCCAGAACTACACCGTGCTTGTTGGCCCTACTTATAATTGACACTTCATAAATACCATTTTAGCAAACTCTTGGGAAATGTCTGGAAAGGCCTGGTGACAGTTTGCACTCAGGTTGAATCTCACTAAAGGGCTGTTATGTCAGACAGAGAGTGAAAGGGCTCTAGAACAGAACTCATTTTACCCGTAGGAGATTTGGGAGCATGCCCAAGGTGTGCTGTAGTGGCAGTGCACACAGGCCTTCCCTAAGCTCGTCAAGACTTCAACCTTATTGAGTACTGTTAGATATGTGCTGGGGGCTCTTGCTGGGGGCAGGTTTATCTCTGTGAAAACAAGTTGAACGGCTGTGGGGCTCCCAAAGTGGCAGTGGTGATTTATTTCATCAAACCAACCCATTACAGGGCCAGTAGGAGGTGTAGTAAAGCGGCTTGAAATACGGCGTATCATCGCAATTCTTGTAATTTGAAGTGATAGATTTGCTCCAACAAAGTTTCTCTCTACTGAGAAATGTGCTGACCTGTAATACGTTTGGGTCTTTATAAAAAATATCATCAAGCTGAGACAAGGTGTTGTCATTTTTCTTTTAAGTTTGAAAGGCGGAAGCTAGTCTGGCTTTGAGAGGAAAGCGGAGGAGGTTCTTTTATCTGGTCCTCCTCCATACTGTGAATTGCTTTTTAGCCGCTACCTGCCTAATATTATACTTAGGTCACCCCTTTTTCTGCCAAAAACAGTTACTGACCTACACACACGGAGGCCCTACTGGGCGCAGGACCTCTGAGGGTGTCCTGTGTGTCAGGCAGCCAGGAGATGTCAGCAACAGATCCTTTGTGTGCTTCTGTGTGGCCTCTATGGATCTGGCTTGTTCTGGGCGCATCCCACAGATGCTAGATCAGATGAGTTTGACTGAGACTGGAGACTGGGTCAGTGCCGAAGGCATTGGTCATGTTTATGGCAATTCAGGCAGTTTTGTCTGCAACAGTATTTGAGTGCGTTAGTACGTGTCCAGTAACATCCAGATGAATGTAAGAACCCGAGGTTTCCCGGCAGGCACACTGGCCGGTGGTAGTTGTTGTTACACTTCATCTGTCAGTGGTTTAAAGTGGCAGTGTTGTAGTTAATGGTTACATAAACACTTAAAATTTTCAGGTATAGTTTTGGTGCCTTCTGCCCGTACAGACGCGCTGCCGCGTAGGTTTTGCTGATGAAAACATCATTGGCACTACATTCACTTCATTAAGATATTGAGGTTTAAGTGCGTTAAGCGATTTGGATTTGTACCAATTTAACACTGTTATATTATTTTGAAACGCCTTCACCGGGGACCTGCAGCGTTGCCTTTTCTGGTGAGATAAGAGCTCAAAAGCAATATGTAGAGGACTGTTTTTGTACAAAGTGCATTAAAACATTAAGGTTCAGCCTCCTGACTGCACCAATAATTTTTGTACAGTATGTTATCTATGGTTTAATAGCATGTAGAAGAATTTGGTTAAATGTAGTGTGTTTGAGGCTGCACTTTGGTCTCTTTTTACTTACCTGTATTTGTTAAACCGACACCTGTACGTTTTGAAATTTGAGTTCGTTAGGGTGGATCATTTTTCAAGTGGCAGAGCTCCTTCTACAAGCGACACTGCTGGTGGTGTATGCTGTAAGGTCATGCCACCCAGACGATGTTCTGTTCATGAAGTGTGAACTTAGTGCCCGGTACAGGTTGTTGCTTGGCATTGTCCTGTGAGGATTCGGGTTGCTCGCTGACATCAAATCACATCAAAGATCAATATTTTGCATGGACTCTAGCAGCCTGTTCTGCTGTGCTGGTTTTGCAGCAATTGAAGCCGAGAAACGTAATGATTTCACCATTCCTTTTTGCCACTGTGCATGAATATATATATATAAATATAAAATGCTTGCCGTCCCTGTTTCAACAAAATCACACTCTGTGAGCATGGTAGTATTGTATTACTCCAAGTTAATCTAATGGGATATAAGAGTCGCCCATAGTGAGTACCATAATCCTGGAGTGAATCGCGGTACTTACTTTAATGTCTTGAAATAGCAGATAAATGATTAAAGAGAATGAACTGGGCAGAGAGTGCTGTCCTTAAATGGTAAAATGGTTTCCAAGGCTTCATTTCGTGGAGTTTTAATCACATCCTGTGCATTACTGCACGGTGCAGGTGGCGACTTTAAAATTACATACAGTATAATAAAAAAGACGCAACAAAAACGATTGTTCATCTGAAAATCTTGTAAAGCCTAAAGAATTTATTTATACGGTGTTTAGCGATGTGATTTGAAGTAAAACAACAGGTTCTGAAGTTAGCTCAGGCCTTAGACATTACAGACTAATGATTTGGGCGAAATTTAAATAAAACGCAGTTTTAGATGAAAGCAGTAAAACAAGCAAACAAACAAAAAAAACATCAGGTTTGTGGGTTCGGCAAATCAACTGGCTGCTTTTGGCAGGTGAATCATCTGATTACAGAATGTTTGAAATGTGGTTGTTGGTTGGGGCCCAGAACTTATTTGCAAATCATACGTGGTGAGAGATGATGCGTGCTGCGCTGCTGGTGCACCACCTGATGTTGTTCATGATCCCTGTGATGAGGTGCGTTTGCCCGACTGAGGCACAACTTCCTCATCATGTTGGAGTTGCCCAGCCCATCATTAAACACAAACAGAGTTTGAGTTTATAAGATGGAGACCTTCATGCTTTGATCACCTTTGCCACGGACTCTCAGTTGTCTGGTCTGTCTGAGGCCCTGAAATATTTAAATCACTTGAATAATGAGCTGTTAATGGCGAGGCCTTGAGCATCTATCATAATATTTGTATTTTGTAGTCATAGCTCTGTTGGCGAGCAAAAGTACTATATAAAGTAAAAATGTTACATTTTGTTAGTGTGTCTTCTCACTGCCAGGTTTGTAGGCAATGAACCTAAAACCCCCTAAACTAAACACACACACACACACACACACTTTTGGTACAACACTCACATACACACACACACACACACACACCACTACATGATGCAGACTCAAATTAGGTTTGCGCACTTCTGGGCTCCCTGCAATCTGACTGCTGGGTTCATGTAAAATGACGTGAATTCAAACAGCTAACACGAGTAAGTAATTAGGGTCCTATACTTATAGCGATAGTTTGGGGACACTTGGCACAAAAATCGATTAAACCTTGATAAATCAGTGCATTAGCTCCTACATCTGCAATTCCCTGCACCAAACACCAGGGGACAGCCTGATTACACTGCTAATGTGCAGGACAGCTACTGCATAAGGTGCGCTTGCCATCAGACACAAAGGGAGGTGAGATGTGTTTTTAGAGATAGATAGATGAATGAATGGGCCAGGCCCAGATAGATAGATAGATGAATGGTTACATGGCTATTTGCAATCTCTTAAACGCATACACACACTCACTTACAAATCCAACAGTGTAGTGTTGAACTAGATGCCAGTGTGTGCTGCTCATTTGCACCACACACACACAAAACCCAGCTCAAGGCTGCACCGCCTCACACACAACTCTGCGTGTGTGAGGAAGAAACGGAGGCTGCTCTTATTATAATTTAACCGTCGAGATAAGTTTGATAAAACGCCCCAATCTCTCTCTCCTCTCTCTCCTCTCCCCTCTCTCTCAATGGTCATTTCGACAGGTCTTTATCCACACAGTAAAGTCCATCCCTCTCCTCCTCCTCCTCCTCCCCACCTGCCCACATCTTTGTGGGTAAACATTGGCTTTTAGGTTTCAGCAGCAGCAGCAGCAGAGAGGCTGGCGCGCTGCAGATGGCGTGACACCCATTCAACGTGGGTACGCAGTGAGTGAGAGAAAAAGACCCGCCGCATCTTGTGGATTTCTTTGCGTATACACAAGAAAGCCCGTGTACATGGTTCTCCTGCACCTCTCTGTGTCATCCAGACCGGGTGTGATTTCACTTCTCGGAAAAATGTGGCATCCTTTATGTGACAGTCCTTGCTCGGCCTTATTTTTGTGGGGGGGACTCGCCGGCAGGTTTCAGATAAATCAACATTAGTGTTAAGTTTAATGGGATACTCTTGACTACGTATAATTTCTTTGTTCACATGGTCCTAAAATGGACACGTCTCTGCCAGCAGTAGCACTGATTGGGTTATTTGCACTAATTCACTGCCAAGTTGACTTCTCGCAAGCCAGGAGGTTTTGCGCGTCTCAATAATGGGCGGTTTGGTAAAAAATAGAGTTGATTATGGTGTCAGGGCTGGGTTTGATTATCTGCAGTGCATTACTGAGTATGTGATAAATACACACGTAGCTATCGACTTGCTTTCTTAAATGAACTAATATAGTTGTTGCCCAATGTGCGTAATTGCACGCTGCCCTCGCTCTGTAAATAAATAATTCCTCATCTCAGGAATTAAAGTGCGTTCTCCATGTAGGGATGTTGGGATGAAACTAATTGGGCGCTGTTATGTGTATGTAGGGCATTTTTTCTCCCTGTGGGTGGACTGTTCATGCGCTCTACAGTGCGGGAGCACAGCGCCTTCAGGTTGCTGTCCAGCTGTAACACCAACCAGAATGTGACGGAGAAACCCTTCCACCTCAATTACAATGTTGACAACCATAGGTCTTCCAACAGTTTCTACATCACACATGCCTGTGGTAATACACTGTATGAACCTCTTTGTAAGATTTTTCCCTATGTAGAACAGCAGGAAAACTTGGATACTGATGCAGATATTTTCAAATTGTATCCAGGTAATGCTGAGGCTTCTGTTTATGAGCTGAAACTGGTGTTTAGATAGGCCAGATTGGTGGTCACCTATGATGGTCCTGCCTAATACACTGCTCTGATCATACCATCCAAAATCCACCAGCTGGATGGTGGAGCATGATATCAGCCTCTAGTAATGAAACAGTGATTTTGTAAACTGAGCAATTCAGTAATTCCGCGAGAAGCAGATGGCGGCTGCAGATGACTGAAGAGCTTAAGTGGGAAAACAAACATTGCCGCTCTGGTTTGTTGTTTTGTTGTCTGGCTTTGGAGTGGCTCTGCGGTTTACTGTGGCTGATGGCCACCTGGCAATTATTGCGTTTGATCATATCTTTCTCCTTAAACTTTCCTCGTCTCCACCAACATGTCCCCACAGTAGTGTGCCTCTGCCTCTACACACCTCTGCAGGCTTCGTTAAATATTTTAAAGGTACATAGGTACTTCCTAATTGTCATTTGTTACCATTACTCAAACATAATATAGATTGGTAGCCTTTAAGCTGTTACCATGACTCCACATCATTGTACTTGACTGTGGGTCCGCGATAATAATTTGAAATGTCGCTTGTAGCTTACACTGGCGGCCCAATGAACGTAAATCCATCTGACTGCACTTTTGATGGATAAATAGCCTACTGTATCAACAACAACTGCGCAATCCATGCCATCTACCCGAAGCAGCGTTGGTTGATGGAAGGCTGTGGGTGGCGAGATATCTTCATAATTGGTATACCAGTCACTCACCTCTGCCATGTAGGACACCAAGTTCTGTCTGGAGGAATTAATTTGTTATCCTTCTTCCCTCAGCGCTACACTTCATGTAGGATGGCTGCAGCTCTCAAACTTTTGTCAACCGCCGTGCGGGCTGGCTTCGGCGAAGTGATGAAAAAAGAAGGGAAAAGAAAGAAAGAAATTGTAAATTGTACCTCGTGCTTCAAAGGGCTCAGTTGGGTGATGTGAGGTGTGTGGCAGAGGCGAGGAGAGGCCTAGGGGAGAGACGTTGTGGGGTGGGGCCTTGGGATTTTGCACACATTTCTGCCTTCGCGTGCTGCCCAGTTCGACCACAACCTTGCACTGTCGGCTGTGATAATTACACGGAGCTGCTGTGGGGTGATTACTTAGCTCAGGCGCTTCATCGATCGTTGTTTAGGAAGATGAATATTACATGCTTGTATTCAAGATTGGGGATGCAGCACAAACTCTCCTTACTTAGGCTGTTGTTCATTTTAAGAGGATGCTGTTGTAGCAAATTACTCCTTGAGAAAATACTGTGTCAATGAGCTATCTCTCCCCCAGTCATTTAACCCATGGGTTGTCTTTGGTCCTTACCGTGTTCATTGTGTATATAGGTTACTGGCCGGAGTTTGATCTTGTGCTTATTTCACAGGATAGTAAACTACAATGCAAGCTTTGCAGAACAAAACAATACTTTCCTGCACGGCCCTATGGGGGTAACCAATGAAAACAGAATGAATTACAAAAGCACTCACTGTATATTTTTAACCTACGACAGTTTGGGCCTCAGCCAGGACTGACTTTGGGTAAACCCTGAATCACTGTTTCAGAAAGGGAAACACCGCTTTCCTAAAGCATAAGAAGGAAAAAACAAGATAATCAGGAGGTTAATTTCAAGCGAGATAAACGTTGCTTTAGAAACTAGATGCTCTCCAGTTGAAAAAGACCAGTGAGTGGCTCATTATGCAGACCAGCCAGGCCAGTTTGTGACTGACTAAGGCATTGCTTTAAAATGCATCAAGCTGCGATTCCTATTATAGTAGACTGTTTGCACAATGCCTGCTTTGCGGGTAAACAGTAGGTGATGATTATGATTTGACACATTTCTATTCTGGCAAGAATTACAGGTTAATTGCTATAACTTTCACAAACATCATGGGAATTTTGATCATCATGTAAGTGTTAAGATGACTGATTTTAAATCTGCTTGACCGCTTGTGATCTTTGGGATGTGTGTCCACACAACTCCCTTTACAATTCTTTAGTTTGAAGCCAAGCAATTGAGTGAAAGGAAGGAGGATCAGTTTTTTAAAGGAAGATTACTTTTACTCAGAGCTCATTGTAGCATTTGTTGGTGTATTCTGACTGAAATAAAAAGCAGGACAACACTGCTGTCCTCCAGCTGGTCAGTATAATGATTATTACAAATCCTGATAGCAAAATAGTGGCAGGTTTTAGCCAGCGATGCAATCGCGTGGTGTATGCCGCGCTGTGGCCTGGCGGGAGCCGCGATACCAGGCGCAGCAACGGTGGCGCACCGTGGCAGGCGGGTGAGCAGGCGGTGGAACCTCGGCGCGCCGTGGCGCGCGCAGCTGCGCGGCGGGCGGGCGACGCGTGACAAAGCGCTGAACTTTGAGAACAGGCAGATCGAGCAGGGTAACGGCAGACGACATTTCGGTAGCCGTGACAGGAATAAATAAAGCAAATCGCATATCACTTCTCAACGCTTCCTCAAGCGTATAATGCTTACTATATGTTCTACCACACTGCTTCACACATTTACATAGGGGTAAAATGCGATGGTGAAATTTCAGGTGATTTGTTACCTCATTTAGTTTAGAATATAGATTTCCCATCTGACTGTTGTGCCACTATGTGATGTGGGGAAAAAAAAAAAAAAAAAAACTTGAAAAAGCACATCATGCATTTTTCAAGACTTCTACTTTGTTAGCTTTTCTATACATCTATAATGGAACCTCCCGGACAGAAAGTTATCAGGCGAACTTCAATTTTGATCAAACATCAACAATATGACTGTGTGTTTCTTATTAGAAATTCCTATTATAGCTACTATCCTCCTCTGCTTTTATGACTCAACGATTGTGATGCTACTCAGACAGGGCTAATGTTAGAGCACTTCAGTGTGTATGGGCAATGGACAGTCCACTAATGCAGCATAGACCAGTTTTATGTAGCCAGATATCCTCTCCTCCTCTTCCTCCTCCTCTTCTCCTTTTCTTCTTTGCATTATTAAGACTGCACATGAATACTCTCATAAACTGTGTCCAAATATCTGGGACATTTGGTTTTGCAGTGCTTGTACGGTACTCCATGTAAAAAGTAACCCGCATGAGCACTATACACTGACTCCATTGTGTCTAATTATTTTTGGCTTGTTATCGACATAGAAACAGTGCAAGACAGGGGGACAGAAGAACCAACACATAATGATTTTATGCAACAATTTCTTGATAAAAATATGTTATTAGAGCATAAGGCTACATATGAAGGAAAAACTGCCACATATTTCTTGTTATGTAAGTCCTGTGTATTGATAGTAAATCTGTGTATACTTCCTCCAGCGTGGCATTTAATACATCATTTAAAGATACTTTAAAGTTGATACATCTCAAAGTCTGTGCACTGTTAGCTGGCGAGCAGCTAGTTAGCTTAACCAACATACAACTGAAAACAGCGTGTTTTAGTGCTTCACTCTAAGACACAGGCAACTTTGGGGAAATATCATTCCCTCATCAAACTCTTGTAGAAAGCAAATGAACCCATTTCCCAAAATAGAAACAACTCTAAACAGCTGTCATTTCAGGAGCTGTGTAATCCAGTCACGACATTAGAGCTTTTGCAGATGACCTTGAAAGAGTATAAAGGTAAATGCTAATTTGAAATTAGCACAATTTTTGCTCTAATACGCTGTGTCAAAAACGAAACATGCTGGGTTGTAACCAAACAAAACATAACCTTGGATCCATCTAACTCTGAACTCGTTTAAACAGGAAAATTAGATATGATGCATTGGGCACAGAGACAAGGTTAATAAATTGAACAGCCTGAGGAGGCGTTCACATGATAGTTTCTATCTTAATCCACCTGGCGGCGGGAATTAAATTGCCGAGAGTGAGGTCACTGATATTCAGAGAGAACAAGTCCAATCTTGGGCGATTAAAGCTGTGCACCGTGCAGGCCGGTCAATCATCCTGAGTTGTTCCGGCATAAGCATTCACCACCACATTAAACCCAGATGTGGACAGTCGAAACGTTTGTGTTTTGCATTTAAGCTTTAAATGGATCCAGGGGCCCATATGAACAGAAAAGCCACTTACAAAAAGCGTGTCCTTTATCCGCGTGTCTGGCTGGTAAAAGTATCTGAGTTACTGCTACTGCAGCAGAGTCCTGTCAGTTTGGATGACCACCTTTGGTGATAGTACTCATCCTCAGATTTAACCGTTGTCATTATGAAGCATAACAAATACATACAGGCTTTTGAGGGTCTTTGGATTGGGGAAGTCTAAAATAAAGAGTCATTTGGTTGCAGGCAATGGCGTTTTCTAACTGTCGTTCACTGACATGAATAGATGGTTGACCCTTAGTTTAATACAAACTTTAGGATGTACTGCTTTCTTGAGGCAGCTACAGCACTCATGGGTCATCATGCTTATAAATGCATTACCTTTCTTTGAAGGGAGTGCTGATGCTAAATAAATGGCCATATGGTATAATAAGCTTTTAAATGTCCATTGGCTGATGCAGTGTCTAATAAGTGCAAAAAAGCTCCTGTTTTTGGCTAAACAATATACGTAGTTATCCCTAAAACCAATCTTCTTGTTTTCTCAAACTAGATAAAAGCTCAGCGCTGGCTGATGCAATGTGAGCCGGCGGAATAGCACTGAATGGGTTTGAGATGAAGCCACTGGAGTTATTGCAGTTAGTCTTTCATCCTGTACATCAGAATGTGCTTACATGCTGGAGCACTTGTAGCAGCCTTGTTTGATCACTACTGACAAGCTTCCGGTAGGTTGCTGCGGGTTGTTGCAGTGCTGGCATCCTTCAGTGGGTTTGCTTTCAGCTCACTGCTATTGCTAAATGTTACTGCAAGTTATCCCAAGACAACAATGTGAACCACAGAGCAATGCAAAAAACCAAAAAAAATACCACTGGGGCAGTGAATAATTCGACAACTGCTTTCATGAATTTGGAAAAGTTGCATTTACCTCATGCTGTGAGCTACTGAATATGAGGACACAAAATGTTTTTTTTATATTACTTGAAACAAAGACAATTCAAACCTTATTAGTTTATTATTTATATTTTACATTATGGCAGTTTAAATTTTCTGTATGATGGAGACATTGATTGTCATGTTCTTTTGAAGCTAGGCACAGAACAGATGGTTAGAGTTGATTAATTCTAAGAAAGGTTGTGTGTTTAAAAAATTATTTGAATCCATAAGGCCGATTGTGTTATGTATCAAAATGAAAGTTTGATATTGTGTTGAGTTATGTGGAAACTGCTCTACACCTCTTTACAAACATTTCATTTTTGCCGGTGTCATACTTGTTCCGTTGTCTCCTGCAGCATTACAACTTTCAAATTGGTGCATTGTATTCCTCTGTCTCTGTAATACTGGTCCTTGGATGATGTTTCTACAGTATAACCACAAAGCATGTAGAGTGGAGTGTTAGCAAGCGCTTTACTGCAGTGCAGTGCAATGATAAAGTCTATTCTTCCATACAAAGGCTCCGGTAGCACAGGCCCTATCTGTGTGCTTCGCTGCTGTAGATTTCCTTCTGTCAGGTTGCTGGCACGCATGGGCTGTATCCAGTTGTATTTCTCAGATTAGGGCTATCAGGTGTTAGCATCTCTTTAACATAGCCGAGTATCTGCAGGGGTAACCCACTGGAAGAAAATGTGTTGCATGCCTTGTCTGCAGAGGTTTGACCGGCAGCACGACACGCACTGAGCTTACCTACTCAGGCTTCCAGTCCTATGCTTTCATGCTTTTCTCTGTGGTTTGGGTCACTTCCAGGCAGTGCACAACAATACAGACTGTAATCACGGATAAAAATCGACATGATGTCGCCTTTTGAAATCTGTTTAAACTGTGTACTTTGCCTTCAGTTAGATTTTCTCTCAAACATTTACAGCGATCTGTGGTAAAATTGATTCTTGCGTCCTAACAAGCCTGTCAGTATGATGAGTGCAGCTTATTAAAGTCCGTCGAGGTAGAAACTGGAAAAGTCACTATAAGCGTCTTTTGATGTTGAAATGTTTGTCTATTCGCACATCACAAGTTTAAATTACATGTACAGTTTGGCTGGTTTGTTTCTCCCTGATGTTTTACCAATTATATTTGAAATTTACGTTCTTGCATCTCATTCCTTTTAAAATTTCTCACCCATGGCTGCTGTAGGCTTACCTGAGGAGTAATTTTGAGTTCACAATAGTGCTAATATACAATAACAATGATCCTGCCATGTAGTTATATTGTGCTAAAAACTAAGCACAAAGCGAGATAAGCGGGGCGATGGGGCATCGTTTCATATGGAACGGATTTAAATTTTCACCAGTATTGCTGGATGAGGATTAGTCATCTGATTCATCCAGATATCTGTAGCAAATATGTTATCAATTCATCAATAGATGTTGAGCAGTTTCACTCAAGTAAACGTGAACCTCATGTCAAGGAGTGAAAGCCACTTAGTTAAACTGTCTACAAATGGTCAGATATCTGGCTGAGCTTCTATGCCAATACATAACCAGAGATGTTAAAGATATTTCTACAGAATCTACGGGAACTTTGATGTTAGAGATTTGGACATTCATTTTCTTGCTTAAGCTTACTTTACATAAAATTAACAAAAGCAGCATGTTGTACTGTATGTCTTCAATTTAAATTATGGCAGAATTGTGCTCTAGAGGTGTATTCATTATTATTATTAAGTCAAAAGTCAGTAATAATACTGCAGCTTCTAACTTTAACTTTGACAGTTTGATACAATTTCAAACATGGCAAATGAAAACTGTATTATTTAATTTAATTTTACTTTACATACACCCTCCACCATAATCTACATGTTCTAACTTGTTTTAAAAGGCTTGAAGGAATCAAGCGTCCAAAAGACAATATCTTCTGAACGCAGCACTCTGATTCAAACACTGTAATGGCTTCTGCGTGGGAAGTTACAGGAGGGCGTTAAGGATGGCACAGGACAGAAATCAATCAACCAAGCTCTTATTCTGTGCTTTGAAAACGAACTCAGCCTTTATGGGTAGGGAGGGGTGCAGTTGCACATTAGGCAGTACCAGTCTATAGGACTTGCAACTGTTTGGAGTTTAGGCCTCCACTGACTAAATGAATTGTGTTTTCAGACTTATTGGCCACTTTATTATTATTTAACATGCTGTCCCTCGACTTTTCACCTTCCCATGTCTCTCTGCTGATATCGCCTGTAAATAGAGCACACTTTTGTTTTGTTGAAGTGCCTGTTCACAAAATTGCATTTGGAAAGATACCCTATAGACATTTTGAATTGGATAAAAACACAAAATATACATGTCAGTTCAGACATTTCCCAGATATTCCACAGCATCCTGCTGTCCTGGTGATACATGTAGCAGCTGCTGGCGGGAGCCGAGATTACCGCTACCTGCGGTGATGTTGGCTGTGTTGATGACACTGCAAATCATCATTTCAGAAGATGGCTGGCTTACTTAGCTGCGCCGCTACCGTTTCATGAGGAAACACGAGATTAAAAGCGTCTGTCAGTCAGCACATTTACAGGTTGTTGCTGCTCTCACCAGCCACGTGACAACAGCAATACTGTCTCATTTAACAATCTCCTTCGTAGAGATCTCAGATCTTCATTGTAGAGATCTTCATTTTGCAGCTCCAGTTATCCACAGCTCACATTTCCTCCCAGTAACTGTGATGCTGGTTTCTGTCTATTTTGATGTAGTATATGTGTATAATGGCGGAAAATGGCTCACATGATTCCCAATTTGATAGTTAGTCTCACAGTTATACATCATGCAGAGGTCATAACCCTACATGTGACTTTTAGGGGAGGTTAATGTGCAGGATGTCTCATATAAAACCTGGTAGCAGAATCAGTTGAGTCTGTGTCAGCTACTTGGGTAAACACAGACATGACAAATTCTTCAATTTGATCTGTCCAAACTTTTGGCGCAGCTTCGGGTTCAGATGATCATTGTCATCAAGTAACTGATAAACTAAAATCTCAACAACTACTGTATGGATTGCTATTTTGACACAGACATCCATGGTGCTCTGAGATAGTATTACTGACTTTTGATGACCCTTTTTCATGCAGCACTACCCTGGGGATTTTGACAGTTGCGGTTTTAGTAAATGTCTCAGCAATATATGCGGGTTTATGACTAAATAACCAAACTAATAACATGCCCATCGGCCTCAGCTCCTTGTTTATTTGGTGCTAATTAGCAAATGTTTGCTTTACTAACTCCATTTATTTAAGAAGGTGATTGTCATGGCACATAACATCTACTTAGCATCAGCATGTCAGTATTATCGTTGTGATTGTGATTTTAGCATCCTGGTGTTAGCATTTAGCTTAAAAGCACTGCACTGTGCCTGAGTAGATGTTGAAAAATAAAAGTAATTCCAGTGTTTCTGTGTGCAAAGGCAGAAAGGGCTATAAGATAGTTGGTATGGTAGCGCCACTTGGTATGTATTCTATGAAGGTGAATGTCTCTAAATTTACGTTTAAAGCAGAGTGCATGCATCTTCAACAACAAGGCTTGGCAGTAGCTTGTTTTAGTGTCTGCTTAATTAAACTTTCCTTGTTGAAATATATTGTGATAAAAAAAAAGTTATTGAATATATTCAGTGTTTCTGAATTTACTCTTTACTCATCCTTTATAAATTGGCAATTTTGTAGCAGCACATGTTTGTGCTTAGCCAGCCACTCTGCCTTCTTCTCACTAGACATGTGACCCTGGGACAGGACAGGATGGGACAGGTATACCCATGTGGCTGAGACCAGCACAGCCTCCTCTCTCAGGAAAACAAATTGTCAAAAGAAGTCCTGCTGCTCTCCTCTCCTCTGGTATTGCTGCAAGCTTCCCGCTCGCTCTTGAAAAGCGGTAAAAAATAACCTCCCAGCAGGAGAAGCACCACATAACAGGTTGTTGTTATCATCACAAAAAAGTAAATTGTTGCCCACTTTGTGCAAAAGGCAGTAATCCCTCTCAAACCTCAAGGCTCTAGCCAGCGGTAACTCTCCAAATCCGACAAAGTTCACTCCCTCATCTCAGGTGGCAGTCCTCCTCTATCCTTTTCATAATTTCTCACTTTCCTTATATGCATAAAGTTCAATTTCCTCCTCGTGCTCGCGTTCCTTTTCAGACCAAGGACAGCAGCCCTCTGTTCCCCTCCTCAGCTAGAGCTTTAAGAATTACTTTGTAGGCTCGGCTCTGCCAATGCACACACACTACAAAGTTCTCGTCAAATGCGTCAGTTTGCGGGCTGAAAAAATTACAACTGTCAGCAGTTGTCAGCGCCCTAAAGCTGCAAGCCCTGAGTTCCTGGAAGGCTGATGAGACTGGCAGACTGCTGCACACATGTTTTGATGAGGTGGCGAGAGGCCGGAGAACAGAGAAATGGAGGTGAGGGAGAAGATGCATACCAGTGGTATGACAGGCAGATGTGGGTGTTGTTTGTTAGGTGATGGAGAAAATAAGATGGAAGTGGACAGAGAGAGTGAAGAGAGGTGAATTTCTCCAGTTGGATGTTAATCGTGCATACTCTTAAGAAAAAATAGTTCCTCTCCCCTCTGTAATAAAGTAAATAATGCGTACCTAACTTCATTTCGTGACCTAATCAGGAAGTTTAGTTGACTGGTGTTTACTGCTTCATGAGCCCAAATATGATTTCCATTAGTACTAGGAGAACAGTCTATTTAACCTTGACAAACAAAAGATACTGGTGCCATTTTGAGAATACAATTGGCTGATATTGGATCAGCCCAGAGGGTGTTAGTTTATGGCTTCTTCTATTTTCAATACTGGATAAAACACAAGCTGAATATTGTTTTTGAAATTGGTGGATCTATGTATTATGAGGAGGATCCATTTAGTCAAATAATGCTCTCCGAAGACAGCAACTGTGAGCATGCTGAATCAAAACTGAAAACAGATCATCTGCTCACACATTTCTATTTATGAAGGAAATACAGGCTATTTATCAAAAGCTCCGCGCCGAGTCCTAGAGATGATGCTTTAAAATGGTCCTTCACTGTAAAACAAGGTGCAGCACCTATGGAAGATTTCTGTGTGATTTCAGGATCATCTGAACTTGGGGTGATTATTTCATCTCTGCAGATGTCTGGCATTTGTATGTTTCTTAACAGCAGTGTCACAGGTCTTTCAACAAACATCAGCAGATCTAATGTGTGTGTGTGTGTGAAGGCTGAGAAAGTAGTGGGATGGAGGAATGATAAAACGACTGAGAGAGGATGGCTGGTGAGCTATCAGATGTGTGGGTGAATGAATGGTTGTCTTAATGGAAAGGGCTGAGAAAACAACTGTTGAAAACTTGCTTTGGGAAAGCTCTTAGCATAAAGAAATCACAGAACTGTGAAATTATTTACCGCATTTGCAGACATACATATTGGGGACCCATAGCCTCAGTTTAATAATCACTTACATCTGAAGAGCATTTATGTAAAAATACTGTTCCTCATTACTGGTTAATGTTCCCATAAATGTGTTTCCCAAGTGTTGGCGAAACTGAAGGTACAAACTAAATTCTGGGTGTGTGGACTGGAAGCACCCAGCTGTTTCTCTGTGTATATTAGTGATGAGCCTAATTTGAATTTTAATACCATTTGTATAGCGACATTCATGCTTTTTGTTGAATATTCAGTTTCAGGGGACACGAATTGAGTGAACAGATACTGATGACTTTTGGTGAAGATTTATAATATCAAAAACATCATTTCATAACAATAGGCGTTTGGCTTGGTAATGTCCGGATGTGACACATGGGGGAGCACTGGATTTGTTGTAATGGTGATCTCATGCATGCTTCTGTTTTTTACTCCTCCTGTTGGCGAAATCTGCTCATTCTCCCCTGATTTGTGAACTGTCACATGTTTCTTATGGTGCAGCCCATCTTGTGGGCGACTCACACCTCTTAAATTCCCACCTTGCAGGCAACTGGATTAGCCAATTCAATTATATTCGTATGGTAACGCCATTAGCATTAATTGATGATCCATTAGGTTTTGAATACTCCACAAACCCATAATCATTTGTTAACTGGGGACAACAGATTGTTTGTCTGCGGATTCAAAAGATTAAACTTTACTTATGGGTGTATCATGTCCTTTGTACCCTTACTATTAAATTTGCCGGTACGTTCGGTTGTTGTCGTGCAGGGGCCGCACCACAAATAACTGGAGTTCAACTAGATTCTTGAAAGGGCACTAAATTAAGTCCGGGGTAGGTAATGTCATTAAACGATGATAAGTGATACTGAGCCTTCAGTGAACAGTGTTGTGATCCATGTGGAGCTGGGTGTGGCAAAATACTTGGAGCAGCTCTGCTTTCGTTGACCAATTCCCTCGGTTGTTGCCTAATATTAAGACAAAGTTCGCCTCTCTGATTCAGAGTCCATAGCGGCGCGTTATTAAACCCGTATGTACAAATAAAATAAAATAGTTAACACCTTGTAAGACTGAGTGTCTGATGCACTAAATGTTTATGGTTGGAGCTCATTTCCATAGGCACGCCAGATGGCGGCAGATAGAGATATAAATCTTTATACTGCAGCACAGTCCGGTGCTTGCACATTTACTGCTTATGTTTCAGTGTTTGGCATCCATTGGGCGTAGTGATGCACTGATTTCCCATTATATCTGATTGATTACCCGAGCGACACGGAGCCGAAGGTAGAAGGGCACTGGGCGGCGGAGCATATAACCATGAAACGGACATCCCACATGGCTGACTATTCAGACCAATGCTTCACTCGGAAGATTGTTCCATCATGAATTCTCTCCCATCTACGACCTTACAGTAAAGGTTTTTAACCCATATATAGTGGTCATTAGCAGACTCAGCAGTTTAACAAACATGTTATGAAATAGCAGGGCCCAAGCTTTTCAGCCTCTCTCAGGAGCTGATCGTCTGTTTTGACTCTGTCTTTCGTCTAACCCGAACCTGCTCTCCGTCTCTGTCTCAGTCTGCTCCCAGTTCTCCCGAGGTTTATGCCATCTTCGGCTTCTCGACGGAAGTCCATGAACGCTGACCTCCTTCTGCGGTAGCTGCACACCTCATATTCGTAGCTTCCCCATCGGCTGGCGTGCAGTTCGTCATCAGATGAGGCCGGTTTGCGAGGCCGTTCTCCAGTCTGCTGGACCATTACAAGTGGAGAGGTTATCTGCCCGACACTGATAGAGTAAGTGTAGCAAAGTTAAATAAAATGTGCACTTTCACACATCTTACATAAACACCACCACGATGCTTCGGCAAAAAGCGGATGGTAGTAGTTGAACATCTCATTGCTGGGGAAAGTGGAAAAATGGCGAGCACATGAAATTGCTCCATGCGCATGTGTTATTATACAGTGTATATGATCAGTCTCTTTAATAGCATAAATTCCCTTCCCAATCACCTCATTCGTGGTCTGATACATTTAATCTGTTTTACTAATGATCCTAAGTGCTTCATTATGTGGCTGAATGCACCAACACGAAGCTTTCCGTAAGCTCCTTGCTTCGTAGACCAACTCATTCACAGGTGCTGCTGATCTGCATGTAGTTTGACTCCAGCCGCCAGACCTCTAATCCTCAACTCTCTGATTTATCATTGTTTAGCTCTAATTGGATTATATAAAGACGCTATGGCCTTCTTCTGCATGGCCATTGGCCTCCCACTCTCCTTCATATGAGCCAACTATTTACAGACCTCGTTTCCGTCCTCAGAGGATCGCGGCATCACAGAGGCCAGCGTTGAAACAGCACAAACAATCTGTGGCGTGATTTTTGGACCACATGCTGGTCCACGGGCTGATTGTGTGGCTTGGGTGTTGCGCTGTAATGTGATGCCATTTCTGTATTTCGGAGGTAGATCGTGGTGCAAGAAGTTTTTCTGGGTGCGATCTCACAACGTCAATGTGCCAAACTGACTGCAAAGCTGTGCATTCCAAGTATTTTTAAACTGACTTAGAGCATTTCAGGACCGAAGTGCACTCCTTTTCCTCTTCCCCATACTCACTTTATACATCTCCATTTTCAGGTGGGTGTCTAATCTGCTGCTCGATCATAAACTGGTTCAAGAACCATTTTATTGCATCTTAAACACTTTTTAACACTTTTTGCGTCTAGCTTTTTTAAACCCTTGCCAACAAACAAAACCTTAACCTTCTACTCCATTGTGTTTGGGGACCTCGGTTTTTTATTGATATGGCGATGTGTCTCTGTGTTTCTGTAGCAGATGCAGAAGCTGATAATTGGTTGGCTGGTGTGGTTCAGACAAAATGATTAAGAGTTTATAGCCTCTCTGCGGGCACAATCAACCTTCTCCGGTGGCGCGCTTCCTGATGTGGCCCTTGAGCTAACGACTTTGTTGGCCTCTCTCACCTGCTGCGCAGGTGGGGCCTGCTCCCCAATGCTATTGCCCCACAGTGTGACACAGTGTAAACACTGTAGTTTAGGATGGATTCCCATGCTGCACAGCTTGTGTTTGCTGAGAAGGCTAGTTAGCGTCTATTTTGGCTGCAGTGCACTCCCGCTCCTCCCCATCAGGTTCTGGAACAAGCACCCTCATCAAATATCAGTTTAATCTTCATTATAGAGAGAGGGAGGCTCATTGGGGCCAGAGGGACAGGCAGGGGACTTTTGTGTCTTGAGACTGTTGTTGATGGTTGTGTCGGGACATGACAGTAATATGCTGCAGAGCATTTTACAGTGATATGTACAGTGTCATCCTAACAAGACGCACCACATCGAACAAAGAGCCTTTTATCAGAACAAAAGCAAGGTGTCTTAAAAGTCCAGCGTGAAATCGGAAAAAATGTTAAACCCGAAACTATGTCGATTGCCTGCAGTAGATCTTAGGTAAAGTGGACTCTCTCTCTTTCATCTCACACCACATAAAGGGAGTTTTTAAAAATATCGCAGCCTGAAGGCATAGCTACCATCAAAACTGTATCTATGTAGTGGGATTTTTACAACAATAGAAAATAAAATGCCCAGAGATACGCAATTAATGTACCCATGCATGAACTGCACATTAATTTTCAGTGTGTATTTCTAATTGGAAATAAACATTGACATCAGATAAGTTCAGCTTAACTTTCATGTTGGAATGCCTTCCTCTGACGATATTTAGGTACCAAAACTGTTCAAGTACATATTCATAATGATTATTAAATAATAAGAAGGTTGTTTCCCACAGGAATCTGCTCCTGTAGTTTCACGTGTCCATGTATCAAATTGATTGACTTTGATACACAGAAACTGGAAAACCACAAGAATCAGGAAAGATGACTTTACAACATACATGAGTCATTAAAGACATGTTTATCTGCGGAACATCACCTATTTATCCTGGCTGTTCTGGCTATGAAATGTCCTCATTAAACAGACTAATGGCGTTTGAGAAAGACCTCATGAACGAGAAACATCTAGGCATTACCAGCTGTGGCCACTGAGAAAAGGACCACACAGGTTTTCTCATGTTGGCTTATTTACTGCAAATCACATATATGTAACCATTTCATAAGAGGCACTGTAGTGCAGTTCATGCCAGTTAAAAGACTTTACAGTACACAGTTAAGACAAAGGACAAAATAATGCGATAATTAACTGATCCTCAAACTGAATTAAACCAGTGTTTCAGTGTGTAGCCACTGTAATTACTGAACAGATTTTTATTTTAGTATTTAATATTTTGTATCAGTGGTGAAGAGCAAAACAGCGATGTAAAGTCCTTGAGTAAAAAGCACAGTTGTAACTCAAACTAAGCAAAGTTTCAAAAGTAAAAGTTAAAACTAGCACAAAAAAAAAAAAAGAAATCTAATAGCTGCTTTTCAAAAAAGAAGGAAGAAGAAACCACAGAGGCCCAGCGGTGGAGTCCACGAATGGCATATCGCTGCAGTGTTTAGAAAACAAACATTGTACTGATGTGAAAGCTGGTCCAACCAATGGTGAAATGTAAAACTCAAAAACATTTCCACAAGAGATCAAGGTCTTAATAGGTAAAATAACTGTCTTCTAACATGTGCTGAGAGGTGATTTTGCGAATCATCATTTTGCATGAAATATGATACTGAGCGTTCTCCATTGATACTTAGGAGGCGACTGCGGCGCATTATGGTCCTGAACCTCCGTTCTAGTTCTCTCACTATGGTGACCTCTAGTTCCTCTTTTGTTGTTTCTGTCTCAGAGTGTGTAACACTGTAGGTGAGTGTAATACGAGCTAGAAGCAATGTCATTCTGCAGTTTCAAGTTGCAGACATTTAATGTGCTGGAATCAGTGAGGGATGCGATCTTGGAAGTGGACTTCATAATATCTGTTCTGTAAAAGTTCTGCATTGAAATCATTGCTTAATACGGTTTAAATCAAACTGCACCTGAAGTTTCAAAATAAAAATTATAACTCATTATGTAGAGAATGGCCATTGCCCTTATGATATTATTACAAAGTATGGGATTATTGATATTTCAGAATTATTGTTGGATTATTGGATTATGATTATTGCTGCATTAATGTGTACGCCATTAGTATTTTAATATTAATGTGCAGCTAATTTAGGACTATATACTCCTGGGGAATTTGTGGTTTATGGGATAATAAAGTCTTACCTTATATTAACCTATATTAATACACCATATTAATTGAGTTTTGATTTGAATTTACGCGGTGTAAGTACAGTTGTCAAATAAATGTTGTAGAGTAGAAAATACCGGTATTTTCCACCTCTGACCTTTGGGTAAACAGTAGAAATACAGAGCAGCTGAAAATGAAAATATGACACAGATAATTCAAAGTTGAAGTGCAGTGGCAGTAAATGTACTCGCGTGAGATGCCACCGTGCCGATTCTAATCCTTGCTGTCTAATGGTTTCACGGTTTAATACACACTCCGCTTCTCGCGCAGTCTACATCTTCATTTCTTTTGTTGCCATCAAAATGAAGGATACAGTAGGGCCTTTGCAGCTTTCCTGCATTTCCACGCCTGCCCCTGACAAATGGGATGGTCATTGATGGTGGAGGTTGCATTAGATTATTGTAATCCTACCTGCTGCTGAATGTCTGGTTGGTTCGCCGGGGAAACGTCTGATTAATTCTTGGCATGCTGGTACTCAGCGACCCCAGGCACACAGGCTCAGTAACGAGTGGGTGAGAGAGAGAGTAGAGAAAGAGAGAATGGCACCAAGCAGCTGTTCACGCGGGCACACACACCTTCACTTCAACATGGACATATCAATAGACCTTGACCCCTCTTGCAGCAGAGTGGCTCTGTTTCCTCCAGGCCCTAATATGTGGGACTGGGGCAGACATTCATCAATCAGCTCTAACTTGGCCGAGAGCTGTTTTCCTCTAGTTCAGGACTCTATTATCTCCCTCACAGAAAACACACAAAAGAGCAAAGGAGGGTGTAACTGGGATACACAGGTGGTGGGAGAAATAGTAGCCCCGACTGTGACATTCATTAAAACGCCTTTTCCCATTGCGGCAGTTTCGCAGACAGACCAGACGTTTACATTAACTCAGTATGGCTGCATATTAAAGTAGTAACATTTATCCCTTAAAAAAGTAATGACACAGCGAAGTGGGATGATAGGAAAAGTATTAAAACACACTTACTGAAATGTATTTAATATGCGCAGTGGAGAAAACAATACTGTTTGCTGACATCATCAGACACCTCTTGTATTGAAGAACCATTTCTCCACAGTGTTCAGAATTGGTTTAGCCCATTCTTCCCCCAGGCAGAACGAGGCCCTTCAGTGATCTTAAATTCTTCAGTTCCTTCCACAAATAAATCTGATGACTAGCTGGGGCCGTTTTTCCAGCTTTTATTTCTTTCCTCTGGAACCAGCTGACTGTCTCCTTTGCAGTATTATGGCTGTTTTTCCTTAATATTTCCAATTATTTCATTTACTTTTATTTAGGGTTGGAATGTTTAGTTTCTACATCTGTGTAGTTTTATTGAGTTAATACCAATGTCTGGTGTAATTCATGAATTGCTCGTTGAAATATGTTTAATGAAAAAACTGCTGATGTGTTGAACTTATTTTACATAAACAGCATAATGAAAATAGTAACTTTGAGGAATTGCTTTTTCTGTATAGGATGGTTTCAAGGATTCAGAAGGTGAAGTACGGATATAGAGAGCAGACTGCCACTTTTTTAAAACAAACTTCTCAAGGTTGGGTTGCTGTGTCTGGTGATAGAACAAAGTGGGAACAGTGCCGAATTTTTATAGGTTTCTTACATATTTATTTGGCTCCATGCTTGTGAGTCCTCTGTAACTTTCGATTATTATTTGAATGGATTTTATATTCTCCATAGAATCAGATTGCCTTTAGATTTACAGCTGGGAATGGTGTGTGTTTTGAGAAGTGACAGTGCGCATAAAGCCATTTGTGCGTGCGTGTGTGTGTGTATTGTGTGGTGACCTCATTGGTGAAAACCTCAAGGGCAGTGTTGGGTTTCAGTGAGAACATACAGCTGGGCGTTTGGCTGTCTGGTGAACTTACACTTGGACCCGACTCTAACCCATAAAAACAACTGCAAACTCTGCAGACGCCTGGGCGTAACAGTTGATCCATACATCCACGCATGCAGAGCGGTCGCTCAAAAACAACATCAAACAACATGTAAGCTGCAGACATTCTGATCCACACTGCAGCATCTAGCCTATTGTATCTTCAAAATCGCATATGTGAATTATTAATGCAGAATACCAAATATTTGCAAGAGTTTTTCAGCCTACGAAGTGACAATTTCTCAAATCTGATACAGCCTCTTATTATAGACATTCTTACTTTCAAATACAGACACATTTTCTCCATTGAACAGATTGGCTGACAGGCTTGCACTGCAGAAACTGTAACACCGTTGTGGCACATGTAGAGACATTTACTAACAGTCATCCTTTGTAAATCTTTGGTAACTGCTTTGAGGGTTGCGGCGGCGGGTCTCTCGGCCACAACAGTCTGTGGTGGGCATCTTATTCCTCGCTGCTCCATTCATAGTATGTGAACAAGCCATTGCTGCAGCGATCAGCATGATTGCAAACTGGACAGAGGTGTACATGCATTTGCTATTCCAGTGTGTCTAGGTTGGATGAAAAACTTGTTTCAGTGAGAAGATCACTGTTTCAGGACCTCGGACAGTTCCTACACATTCAAACGACTCCTGTATCCTCACTGCAACAGACCTGTGCCTCATTTATTTTTCATTTCATCATTCATCTTCTAATTTAGCGGGTTTTTTATATAACGCAATCAGGTCACGCATCATGGGCCTACCGTATTTGTTTTTATCATGATATAGATTTGCGAAATTTTAGTTTCGCTTAATGATAGCAACTGGATGCTGATGATTGTGAGTGTGGATAGAGCAGCTGACATGCGTGACAGGAACATAGCTTCTAATCCGTAGATTAAATACCTGATACAGGTGATCGAAGTACTTCATCAGTGCAAAAACCATATATAAGATTAGGTGCACCAAAGGTATACCACAAGTGGTTGTATTAGTGAAAATGTATGTTGCTGGGAATAAAACATCCAGGCTTCAACGGCCAAGACCTTGGCAAAATTAATCTCAGACCTTGACATCTTGAAATCATAAATAAACGTGACTTCCAAAATAAAAACAAATTCCTGTGCCATATCTGTTACTAATAACAATGTACCCATCGGTAACATCTTTACCCTCTGCCCTTGACTCACAATGCTGCCACTTACAAAAGAAATCAATACAGGGTAATTTAATCATTGATATTCTAACCTTTAACCACCAAATTGATTCAAAAAACCATTTTAGCGTCTGCTCCTCCAGCATCAGCTCAGGAGTAAACAGGTGAGAGGTTTATCCCGGCCAATGTGGGTACCGCTCCCCTCCGCAGCTCAACATTCGTCCTGTTGCTCACAGACGAAGAAATGGCCACATCTTGGAGCCTGAACAGAGAAGAAAATGAAACTGTGCTCAGACTAAGAGCGGGGGAAGACAGAGGAGTCAGCCAAAGCCTTTGTGTGTCTCTCGTCAGGTACAGCAAAATGGCACAGAGGGCGGTACTATCGGGCATTTAACAATGGATATAATGTTTTTACCACTGAATTGGCTGCCGCTATACACCACACCCGCATCCCCCCACCACCATCTCTTTCTGTGAGATCCAGCTTGTCATATCTAATCTGCTCTAGCACTTTACAGCGCAAATAAGAAACCAGGTGACTAGCAGAGAACTGTGCTTTATTAGGCTGCTCTGTGTCTGCTGACTCGGTGTTGCTAAAGAGTATCTATTTCAGACGCTTGCTTTCAGGATGGTGCAGGAATACATCCACAACAGTAGTCTTTGCATTATGAAAGAGATTGATAACGATGCACACTTCCTATTGCCCGAGAAAGCATCATTTATATTTTTCTTAAGAGATTATTTTTGTGTGTGTGTGTTTGGTTTGTTTTTATAGGAGGGCAAGAAAAAGAACAGGCCGTTGATGCAACTCTCACTGGTAGAATTAAAGGCCAGGCTTTGTCCATTTCTTTGTATGGTTTAAATACAAATATCTGTGCTTTACAGTATACGTGTGTGTCTCTTAGTCTCTAGGTCTGTCTTTATTTTTTATTAGTAGAGTATATACTTCCAGAATGTGAATAAAGCATATGTAACAAAAGTTAATGAAATGTGAATAAAACACCCATAAAAGATGAAGGAAACAGGAGGAGGCTGCTAACATTCTATTGTAACTTTGCAACTGTCATTAGATAAAATAATCTGTTTGATTAACTCTGATCGGGGATTTGGCAGGAGTGGGTGGTGTGTGGGGTGCAAGAAACTCTTGATTCAACTCTAATTTGGAACAGGGAGCTGTTATCTGCATTGGTGTGCATTAGGTATTAGCGTGTTAGAGCTGTTGTGCTCAAAAGTGTCCTTTTACTGTCATTTGGCAGCTTTAATCCTTTTATTTCACTTGCTCTGTTAGCATTGCCCACTAAACAGTCTTCCTTTACCGAACCCACGTACGCTTTGAGATTTTTCTGAGATTTCTCTGAAGTACAGGTTCAGTGGCTTTGTCTGAGTTCCCTTTGGTGTCGCTAGCTTTGGGCATCCTGACAATAGGCGGTTCAGATACCGAAATTTTAAAGGTCACCTTCTCCAGGAGGGAGTGGGATGGGGGGTGGGATGTGGGGAAGCAGGCTGAGTCACAGTTGAGACTGCACCACTCAACCGTCATGTGAGCTACTGCCAAGACAGTTGAGAAGAAAAGGCGTGGACAGGTGCTTTAGCATCAGAGCCTCAGTCGATCTCTTTCTTCCAGCTCTGTCTGCCACAGAGAAATCTCCCTGCTAAATGTATTATTCTGGGCCGGAGTGAAATATGTTTTCTTTAGCAGTTTAAAATCTAAAACAGATAAAGTCAGGTAATTTATTGAAAAAACAACCAATGATGTGATAGATGGTTAGAAGACACATAAGTCCAAGCTGACCACTTTATACATGACTACCTTGAGTAAGCACGTATTTGTTTTTGTTGTGCCTTGAACACAATAGCCAAATAGTGCTGTGTGCTCTAAAAGACAGTCCTCTGAGCTGCAAAGAACACACCACATCAGGGGGAGTACAAACCCCATTCTCCTGGGCAGTGCTGTGGGCTGCCCAGGCTCATATTTAGAATCCCACATGCAGGCCAACTCTGCTTTACATTGTCTGCTTTAACAATGTGCCCGTCATCTTCTTGAGCATTTCTTTGGGTGCCTTTGTGGACAAACTAAACACAGTGTCTTTAATTTGTGTTTAGGGACTTGGGCACCAGCCCACTTTATAATCTCATTGCTTTGCCTGATATGGCGCTTGAGAGGAATGACGACATTTTGGGACCTTATATATAGGCTGTGTTGTTCTGTGCTGGATTCTTACGGTTAGTGTGCCCACATCACGTTGCCCATTGCTGCTCTTCCTGACCATCATCATTTCTTGCACAAAGGATGCTCATTGCATGAGTATTAATCTTTACCCTACTGTTACCAAATTGCAGGTCGGTTTGTGTACTTGCCTCATCTCTTCAGGAGAACAGTTGCTCTCTTTCTTCTCTTTTGAGAAGCTGCTTTTAAAAAGTAATCTCCAGTTGTGAGCTGATAAAGGCAAAACTGTCCATTAGAGGGACTGGTTCTATTATAACTGCAGATGAAACGAATGTTGCCAGTAAAACTCAAAGCTTTTCTTCCTTTTTGTTCTTGTACAGATGCTGTATATGTTTGTCTTTCTTTGTATTTCCTGACTTTAGAGTCCCACAGATCGTCCTGCTTTAAAGAAATTATAGATGGTTACTTACACTAGATTTCAAGTAGTCAAATCATGTGTGTCTATTTTATTATTTATTTTATTCTTGGTTTTCGGTACCTGCTTTAAGGTTAGCAGATAAGCGTTACATAATCGAACCTCTTCACACATGTAATCCATTGCCAAGCAGCATTCATCGATTGGGCACTTTGTCGGTGCAGAAGAACTCCAAAACAACCTTACACACACACACACACACACACAGCCCTAATTTGGCTAATGTTTTTTGCAGTTTCTATTTAAACATTCAAGCTGACAAACGTGGCACGTTGGGCTTCTTTCCTGGACACTTGATATAAATCATAAGCGATATAGAGCACAGTTGCTCTGTTTCATCACGCTACGAGGAAGTACATTGTACATTGTGTGCTCACAGATGTTCAGCTTTCTTCGGCCTTCTTATAGTCACTAATTTGTTTTGTTTACCAAAACTGCAGCTCGCCCACCAAGACTGAAATATACAGTACATGTGCAGGCTCTGAAACTAAAACCATAATTAAACTAAAAGCCTTTAAGTGAGTCTAGATGTCTTAATGGCATGCCTGAATACTGAAATTTATTTTCCAGCACAACATTTGATGAATTCTTTGTTTCCTCCCGATGACTTTCTTTTTGGTGCCTATAAGCTCTGAGACAATATGTTTACAATTTTGAATGTATATTATTTTTCAGGGACTGAAGGTGCAGAATAGTGTCTATTAAAAATGCCCTTGATGGTTGCCCTGCCTGCTGGCTGTTGCTTAAAACCATGCCATCTGTACAAGTCAACCAGAAACTCTCTGGGCCAAAAGACTTTTATATTTGTGGCATTTGATAAATCCACACCAGTGTTAATATTCACAGGAGACTTTGGTGTTCTTTGACATTCAATTTCATTTGCATTGTGACTATCGATGTTAAAGCCACTAGATATCACATTCAGTTAATTCCTTCAGTTTCCGGGACATTTTGAACTTGTAACTTTTATTTCCACATATCTTTAGTTGAGAATAGCCCAACATCAGCAAGCTCGCTAGATGTTTAAATCCAGAATATCCAGCTTAGTTTGGTGTCCAGAAAAGACAACTGTTAAACTCTCGAGGAATCATTACTCGTCCCCAAATCCTTTTCTTAAGCAACCACTAACACATTTTCAAATGTCAGCATATATATCCCAGCTTATATGGTGTTTGGTGCTATGCTGACCAGAATACTGGGAGGAGAGCTGACACTCAGCCTCTACTTTTTCATTCCTCACCTGAGAGATATACTGCACCAGAGTCTCTTGTTTTGATATCTCTGAGCTGATAAAAAGAAAAAAATAAAACCAACATGTTTCTGCCTGACTAAAGTCAGGATGATAACAGAGTTGGGCCCAGTCTGAGGTCGGCTCGGCAACTCCTATCTATGATCTACAATCTCCACATTGCGCTGAGACGGTACAGGTGGCCTTTTTGAAATCCCTAACCTCCTGACTATCCAGACAGCATGGACCCTTTCTCCTCTACCTCTTTAGACTCCTGGTGGCTGATGTGGTAGGCGCCTAGTGAGAGGCTTCACTTTGTCTTTTGAGCCATGCCACAGTCCCAGGTGCTGTTTGCCAAGCACTTCACTGTGTGAGTTGCAGCAGGGGAATGGAATTTGAGGTGGGGTGGGGGTGAGCACATGTCAGCCCGAGTCGCTGTGCTCTGAATACTTAGAATTTTCTATTGGGCTTATGTCAGCTCACATGTCCACCGTAGCGTTGCTTTTGGTGAAGATAGTTGAGCCAGCGAGGGCTGAGATGGTTTGGCGCGACGTGAATACGCAGTTTTTCTGATTGGGCGGTGCGTGGCAGAGTGCAGGTCAGATCACCTGAAAGCACACAGAGTGTCATGCTTTTGTTCTAGTTGTTGCACTCCCAGTGCTGAGGCAAAGTCCACCAAAAGGCCTGTTGGCCTGTGGCACATATCAGTGGTTGGTAATTTTGAGCCTTCCCATGGTGGCCTTTCGAGTTGATGCAGACCATGCTGAATGCTGGTTATCGATGTTTCTCTGAACAGTCAGGTGGCAAAAGATCTTTCATTGCTTGGTTTATGTCAACTGCTCTATACCTGTATGAGGGCACGAGTCCAGACAGCATGCATAGCGCAACTTGCTGTTCAATTATCTGTACTTAGTTATTTTGATGTTGCGAAACTATTAGGGTTTTGATGTGTTTTGGCTTGAAAGAGTAGTAGTAAATTGCCTCCTGTTTTTGGTTTGATGATAGGTGTGGGTGAACAATAAAACGACTCTTTAGGAACACCTGTATAACCATTAATGGAATCATCAGATTTCAACTCAACAATTTTGGTAAATGGTAGCTTATCTCAGTGGTTCCTTCTTTCAAACTATTCTAAATGCTTGGCATTTAATGGACTAAATAAGTTTTGCTTTTGAAGAGTTTGAATTTCAGTTATTCCTACTCACAAAATTTTAAGGTCCTGTTTCTATATTTTTTACTTAAAACTACCCATAGCTTACAAATAATGCATGGACATGTTTTAACCACCAAACTCAGTCAAGACTTATACATTTTCTATATATACGTTGTGAGCATACAGCGAATGTGATATCAGCTGAAGTGGCCACTTGTTATTGGGTAGGGGAGGTTGTGCATCACCTTGACTGTGATGCAGAGTGAGAACCAGTTTTCATTTTTGGCCTGTTTGATACCTGCTTCCGTTGGAGGCTCTGCTTGACTTATGTTATAAACATTTTACTTAATATTCAAGCAGCAGTAATAATATCCATTATTTTATGGAATCCCAAAGCGGTTTAATGTCCTACTCTGAGAGAGGGCTTTGGCATAGATGCTGCTTCTTACTCGTTTGGTCCAGTCAACATGGTGTTTAGACTCTACAGTATAACAGCAAAAAAAAAAAAAAGGGAAGAAAGAAAAAGTCTGCCATTTTCTGTCCATTAGTTATGACCTAATATAGCATATAATGAGCTTCTGTCATCATGCAGTCACAGCATATTCTGTCCACTTTGTTCTACGATAAATAGAAATATGCAAAATACCGTTATCATTCATTTCCACTCTGTCATTTCTCTCTTTGGAGCTGTTATTATTCTGCTGCTTTGGTCTTATTAATTATTTTTCTGCTTGATAAGGTGTCTCACCCTTTCCAAGGGTCACTGGTCTTCCTACATGCTGCTTTTTTAAATGGCTGCGCTTCATCCCAGTTGCTGCTTCTCGGCCATACAATTAACTGGATTTGCCATTGAGCTACACAAGTTTAAGTATATTCTGTGAGATTAGGCATGGCTTAACTTCAACATTTTATCCATAAAACCTTATTTAAAACCTAAACAATCGGTTAATGTCTGCTGTTTCAAGCAGAGACGGATGCTTAACAAGAGATCGATCACTTTAAAAAGAAGAAGCATACCGCTTGTGTTATTTTCACATAAAGTGGGTCAGTCCAGCCAAACAGTGTGCTTATAATCATCTTGTACCTATTACCACAAGAATACACATAATGTAAATGTAGTGAATAACCCTATTTATATATGAATAAATCTAACTTATTTAGAACAACAAATACCATACAGTATTACAATTTAAAATGAACTTTTATGATGTACATTTGACTGTGCTCCCACTGGATTATGGGACTGGCAAAATAATTTTTATGATACAATTTTAATATAGACTCCAAAACATTTGTTATTTGTGTAGCCTACAGAATTAAAAATAACACAAGTAATAAGTGCCTCAGCTGTTGAATCTGAAAGCGGATCTGTGAGATACATATAATCTTTTTGGAAAAAAATATAATTATCCTTATGTTTGTTAGCATCTGTGCTTGGTACTTAGCTCTCAGAGAACAGTGCGTTTATTATGTATTTATTGGCAGCAGGTCTACAGTATGTCACTGCTGACCTCCACACAACAGATATTTATTGAATCGGCTCCATGAAACCTTCAAATAAAGCTCAGCGAATGCTGGCTACATAGACAATCATTGGGAACATTGGGCGGTTCACTTTTATTTAACTAATAATTGCCTTCTCTCAGATTTACAAAAAAAAAAAAAATCATGACCAAGTAACTTGAAAGTACTTGACCATTGTTCTTGCTTCAAACAATAATGTTGGTAGAAACAAGCAGTAGGAATGAAGTTTTGTAAAATCCCCGCGCGCATGCTGTTTCGAGGGAAGTGATAGGCTTTCCGGCTGGCTTTGTTTTGAGGTTTTAAAAAATCTTACCTCTCTGATTAACTATTCAAAACAAACATAAGGCTCTCTGGTTTCGCTGTTAGAGTCACTGATGTCTCTTTGGCTGATTTGAAACTGGCTTTATAATAATCATGACTTCTTAATATAATTCTAACCTCCGATAGTAAACTATCAGTGGACTTCATCAAATTCTGTGTGTGTGTACGGTGGCCTTTCAGTGTGTCCTGCTCATCCAGATTACTGTTAGCTCAGTGTCTTCCTTTCATATACCTCATCTGCAGTCCACTCATGCCTGAGCTCTGTGAAGTTGACACACCGTGAGTTACCTGATTGTGCTTGCTCAACTGCCTCTTTAGTCACGTTTACTTTGAGTGTGTGCTGCCGTCCCATTGTGGTGTCTCGTGTTGGCCTTGAATTTGGAAGTCGAATATTCCTCAGGCAGGCAGGAAGGAAATAACTGAGGTGACCTCTGTGACACCCAGGCACTGCAGGACGTAATTATACTCTGTAACCTCTCTATGCTTTATAGATACCACAGCTTTAACTTAATCTTTTGTGGGTGTAACTCCAGCCTCCGTGGACTGTTGTTCCATCTTGTCCCAGCTCTGAGTCTGTAATACCATTCAGTTCTCATAAACTTTTTGTCAGGCTTCTCTTATATTAAGCAACAACAATTTTGTATCCCGACGGCCAATATATACAAAATATATACTTTAAATGAATTACCTGCAAAAGTATGGGAGGGCTCATGTTTAATTCATGCATTAAGAAAAAGGACTAAAGCATTCCATTATTTTTCTATCCAACCACTGTAGTAACTGTTCACTGTCATTGTCTGTCTTTTGAATGACCTCAAATAGATACAGGTCAGACCTGTTTTTATTCTGAAAACACTTGATATGTTCCATGTCATAGAATTTTTGGCCACCTTGTTTACCTTCCACGTAAGCGTTTTCTGTCTCCATTTATTTTGGATAAGCACTCTAAGCAGACGCTATAAACTGCAGCATTTCTGCAGGTAATTCTCTTACTAGGATTTTTATTGTTCAGATAAACATTTCAACAATACATCATGGGTTTGTTAATAATTGTAATAAGGGAATTTGGTCAAAAACTTTTCAGACATTGAAGCGTTCGCTATAACTTTGCTGTTGAAGCAACATACCTACGCAGTTTGTCTTTACAGCGGTTTCATTCCCCCACAACACTTATCTGCTGCCGTGCTCTGAAATCCAAGAGCGGTTCGTGAGGCGGGCTCTTCTCCCTCTGCCTCCAGATTTCCTGATGCACTCCAGGCCATTGTGGAATTAGGCTGTAGCCAATAACTAACGAGTGACAGCTCGCTCGGTGGGGTGTCGTGGACCCCACAGGTACAAACGTATCATCGAGGAGATGGACACTTGACAGGAAAACGCTTCCTCGCTTGACTGTAAGTGGATTAGGATCAACTCCATACTGGGCAGGTGAGAACCAACACACTACTTTGCTTGAAAAATAACACCAAACAAAACTTCTTTCCTTCGTACCTTTATTCAACCTAGTGACTCCCTGCATGTTTCATTGTTTCTGAAGGAATAAACACTGTCAACTCCTAAGCTTTTGCCTTGAACACCATCTCCATTTTACACATATACCCAATGATGAAATAAGGCCTCTCCTGGCGCTTGCTCTGCACTGGGTTGGAGCATTGTACCCTAGCGGGTGCATCATGATTGCCTCTGATCTCAGCATTCTTATTTAGAGACCTTCTGTTAAAACAAAGCGAGGCAGGTACATTCAATTAAGGCTTGTTATTTGTTGTTTTTATTGTGCACATTGTTTGAGAATACACAGGCCCGTTAGCTGAGGTCAACAACCTCCTCATCAGCATTTCCTAGGTGATTGCTTCAAGCAGCAGTTTTCCCATGAGTCTTGATTCATTCAGTGTTTGCTAATGTGTTACGCTCGGGAGTGACTTTTTAACGAAAATACTATCATCAAAATGCATTAGTAGAAACAACTGGGACTTTATTTGCTCTTGGAGTTTTATTATCATTAATTTGGAGGATTAGAAGGTGTGTACTTTGTGTGGTCACATTTGTCGTCTGGAAATGAATCATGTTTACTGTTTCACAAACAAGTGATCTATTACATTTCTTTCAAGTAAATGGATGGAATTTTATTTCATAATGTTCTTTATTAACCTAATCTGTTAATCCAAATCTAAATGTTTCACCTTACTTCCAACCTGATATTAAGTGAGCAATAACAATGGACATCTATAAACTGCTTCCTAGACTACAGATGACTTGAAACTGAGTAGCCATTTAGTGACATCACAATCACCTCGTAGGAAGTTAAGCGAGGTGTGTTCACACTAGACTGAGCCAAATACAGGCTATTTCTCACCAGAAAACACAAGTATTCATCCCTTAAACCAATCTATGTTCACGTTTTCTTGACATGCAACGTCATACAACCACACAAATAATTACTGTCCTGCCTTGGAAAGTTGGTGGCATGACATTGTTACACTACTGCTTGGAAAGGTCGGTGGATGGATGGATGAACACACCGAGTGTGTGTGTGAGTTTGGCAGCTGGGCAATATTTCATTTCTTTAACCGTGAACCCCAATCTTTCCCCAACCTGCCAGTAGTTTGATTGTCTAACTGAACCAACCCTCAAGCTTATGTAACCAGTTGTGTCTAGCGGTTGTGTGTTGTGTTTTGGTAAGGAAGCCCAGACTGGTGTTATATCTTTGGGGGCGATCTCTGTTTATTCTGACACGAGGGGTAGGCCAACAAAATTCTCTGGTCAGTTGTGATCATCATAACGAGCCCTGCACCCAAGTAAATGACTGGGGATATTAGTGTGCTTTACACAATAAATATGATATAAACTTATAAAACATGTGTAGTTTCTATGATGCCAGTGTCTGCAGGAGTTCAGTAGCAGAAAGGCAAGTAGTGAACAGAAACTGAGCCTCAAGCGTTCCACATATTGACTCAGAGCCTAGTGTCAGGTTGTAACTATTCACAGATTGTGTAATTATAATACTACATATTACTGCTGTATAATTGACTCTATGAGCAAGGTCAGTGGCTCAATTTTTAAATGACTGATCTTGTTTAATTATCAGCACTTGTTGGCTAAAGACATAGCCAGCAGCTCAAAGTTGAGTTTCCTTTCAGTTTGGCTATTGCAGCCATTGTATACACAGCTGCGGCAGAGTAATATGTCACAAAAACTGTGGCCGTACAGTATAATCTGTTTTCTATGTGTGTGTGTGTGTGGCTCATATGAACCATTAATCGAGCACATCTAACCTTCTGTTCTTAGCTAGGTTGTGGGTAGAGCTTCTGCCCTCTACATAATGATCTTCATTAATGCCATTCTGAGTTTTCCCCTGACCTTCTGCCAGATCTGTCTTCTATTTCCTCAATACAGCAGGTGGGATATTTTCGGTGACAACACAAGAACATTTTTGCATTAATTGCAAGGAAGTTTGCTTTCTCTGCCCTTCACGTTGATACTGAGGGTTTCAAATGTTATAAATTGCCAGCATATTAGATTCCGTTATTCAATCAGATATCTGTGGTCACTCTATTGTCACGTCAGGCCGATCCGATCGTAATCTCTTTACTGTGGGCGCATTAATGTGAGCTGGTGGCCTTGTAGGCGGCATCTGTCAGGAAGTGTCTTTCTCCAGATGGCAGGGTGGCAAGGCGGCGTCTCTAGAGGGGCGACTCTTTATATGAGCTGTGACATCAACACTTGCTTTTAATGTAATATCATCCCAGCGTAGTAGAGGACACACACCGCCATAACGGCAACAGGCTACTGCTAAATAGCCTACCACTCCTAGCCTGGGGAAGATCTCTCCCTACAAAGGCAGTAGTGGTAAACACAACGAGATCACTCAGGCAGCAAGGCTAATTCTGGACATGGTTGTTTCTTAATCAATGTTTAGAATTAACACTAAATAGACCATAATCATCAAAAGAATAAGTGCATTCAGGCTATGTCTGCTCAATTATTATTAATAATTCATACGCGGGCATCTATATCTCATTAGATTTGTGCTAGTACTTTTGTTATCCCAGGGTAGTTCAGTACAACAGGCTTTGTTGTTGATAAAGCCTTGGTTTTTTCTCCCTGCTGTGGCTCTCTCACCACCTTTAAAATCGGTGTCTTCAGTAAAGTAAAGACGGAGCGATAAACACCTCTAAGGCTTCTCATCAATAATAGAGGCACGGTGGATTTATAATCGCTGCCAGAGAGGACCCGTCACCTCCAGCCTCCTCCTGCTTGGTGGACAGGCAGAGAGAAGGCGAAAAAAAAGAGAAGTGGAGGGCAGGAGACTTTGTGGGAATTGAGCCATGTAGTGTGAGTCTCCTGTCTGTGTGTTGTGGAGGAGGCGGGAGAGTGCAGGCACCCAGGAGGGTGCTGGAATTCCACACCCACTGGTGGATAGTAAAACAAGGCGGCTGTAATGGGATTATTCAGGTCTGTGTGGATATTTAATCTTTATGTGAATTGTAGTTTTGTCTGTTGCTTAGGCGTGGGTGTTGGTTTTAATAGCATGACAAAATGTTTTCTGTAGCATGAATATTTCTTTGTTGATTTGAGCCTGTTGATTTCTAGCAGCTTTAGTGTTTATCATGTTCACTGTCTTTATTTAGCCTCTTCTTGTACAAACATTTGTTGTTAGCACTAAACCTAACACACAATGAGGCTGAAGCACAGAGCAAATTGAAAATTTGACTGCAGTAAGCGCTAGAGAAATATCAGAGGATCCCCAAATTTCAAAATTGACTCATTAGATTTCGGGTTTCATTATGTGATCCGGTCTCTAATACGGAACCCACATTCAGAGATTGAATACAGTGGACAGTTTGCATCTGCGGCTGTAGCTTACTTAAAGTTAACTTTGTGCTGTTTTGGCTAGTAGTGCTGTGAGCAATTTTTCTTTGAAATTGGTCATTGTAGGCTAAGAGCCTGGGGATGCACATCATGGGCAGATTTGGTGACAGTGCACATATGTACAGGTGCAGGAGGCATAATTTGCATTTTGGTGAGGTCCTGAATTACCTTTGGTTGTTTGCAAGGAAGCAGTGGAGTAGATACAATCACTATGAAGTTAACCTCTGGATTACTTTTATTGGATTTATAAACAAAACAGTTAATAGAGTTAGTAATGAATAAGTTATATAACAGATGAAAATATTCATATTAGGACCATATAAATATGATCAGGAGGTACGGACATCCTGCGACGCACAATTGTGTACTGCATTTCCTCGTTCTCTTAATTTTCTATGTATTCCTCAGTGAGTCCTTGGCTGGGTGAATACTCTGTATGAAACCTCTTAAATACAAAAATTTTCGTGTGATACAGCAGCTTGTACTGCAATGCCTACAAATAAACCAACACAACAGCAACAACAACAACAAAGACAACTATCATGCTTGGAGCCTTCACTTCCTTTTTCCATGACATCAACTACAAAATGAAAACATGGCTTCTGAAAAGAAAACACTGTAATAGGGAAGTTTTGTACAGTCTTCTTTGTAGCCCAAACGTCAAAGGAGGGCAAAGAAGTCTGAGTTAAAAACGACTCAAATACCCAAAACAACATCCAAACACACACAAGCAGGAGGGTTGGCAGCTGCAACAGGATAGTAAGGACATTACAACTTCATACACATTTTTATGTTGCACAAGTGGCATTCAATAAAAAAAGAAGAAGACTGTGTGTGTGGCACAAAAGGCGTGAATCAGCCGCTTATACTGTGCACACACACAGTCTCAGGAACTAACAAAAAAAGACAATTCACTTGGTTGTATTTTATCAAATTAAATTCATTGATGATAGGGATAATGTTTTCATATATTATTACATATATTGTGTATTATAGAAGTTTCATCATGTGGCACAGCTACCTCCTATTCCCAAAAGACTCAGCTTTGTGATGAGGATTTGGTTTATAAAATCATTTGGAGCAGTGTTTGACTGATAACCACATGTCCTTCCCCATATACTTTCTTTCTTTAATGGACTTCTTTTGACGATTAAATCCCTCCTCACATTTTGCCCTGTTTCAAGCAGTATAATTAGTTGACTGGTGAAACGGGACGAGATCAACCTCCGATGCCCGTTCAGTTCTGAAGCAGGCAGATGACAATCACTGTAACAAGAGAAGCCTCCATCGGCGGAAGAGAGTCGTCCTCTTGCGAAGCACTTGGGCGAAGATCAACTCTGCACCAGGACTGTCAGCTCAGTCTGTGATGGAGTCTATTCCCTTTGCAGGAATATTTAGGCTGATAATCGTCCTGTAGCTCGGCCCGGCTCAGCCCAGCTTCAAACAACACAGACCACCTTCATCCAGACAGGCCGGGCCTTGGAGCCGAGGTTGGCAGCCGAAAAATAATTGAGACCTGAACACTGCTCTCCCTCTTTCCCTCTCTGTCTGTGTCCAGGAGTTCAATTCATCCTGGCACAGAAAGATGGCTCCTTATTTCTGATTATATCCTCAGTGAATATAATGCGTAACTGTAACAGTCTTAGCGCGGGGTTTATTTGTCTGTTACTGATGATTCATTGGATGGTAATGCACTTGCAAAGAAGTTGGAGATGATTTGCTGTGATTTGTTTTAACTGCAAAGTTTGGGCTCTATTCCATATTTGCAGGGGAGCATCCTGCTGATACATCAGTACCTCACTACTGAACAGTTTAAGGTTGGCCAGTAATTTGGATTTTTGGCTTAAGTTTAGGAGTAGATTGATATTTTTTGGAAATGTGCTTTTTGTTTCTTTAGAGTTAAATGAGAAGATGAATACTACTACAAGGTACAGCCTGGAACAGTTAGCAACAACCCTATGCTTGTAAAAGCGAAACAAGGTGAGGAAACTGCTATGGCTCTGTTCAAAAACAAGGGGTCAAAAACTGAAATGTAAAACAACAAGTGCTTCAGGATATTATTGTGATTGTACAGGAAGTCTGGCTCCTGTCGAAATAGTCTGGCTCATAAAACTTCTATGCATTTTTATATTTTGGGTTTCTACAGATTAAACGGAACATGGTTAGTAACATATGGTGACCTTAATAGTTGTTGTTTTCAGTCATTATGCTAGCTAAGCTAACAGTTTCCCAGCTGTTGCTTCATATTTAACCAGACTGATTGAGGATTAAGTGGTATCAATCTACATACATAACCAAGAGAGTGAATAAGTGTGCTTCCCAAAACTAGACTTTAAAAGGCAGTGAAGTTGTGTAAAACAATAAGCGCGGCTATGTTTTCATTTAGTATTTCTCACCAATAGACACTGTGTGTGTCCTTGATGCTGAAGAAACAGCATGTTTCGAGGTGCATTATTCTCTATAAACATTTTCAAGCTGATTTTTGAATATTTTAAAAGCTTCATTGGATTTACACCATGTCTATTAGCTTGCAGTATTCTTCCTTAATTTTCTGTCTCATTGCTATGTTTCTTCTAACCCTAACCACTTGTGGTCCAAAAACTCCACAGGGTACCTATAGTTAAAATAATAATACTTTCCGATTGTTATTTTCTCAATTCAGCCTTCCTCTAAAACCCACAAGGCTTTGGCACAGCGCAGATGATGAAAACATGAACTGTAGAGAACAATTGACGGGGCATGGTTACTAGACTATCATTCCATTCAATGAGCATTAAATATTTAGAGCTAGTCAGTCCAATCAGTGCTACAGGTTCCTTCTCCACAGGTCTTCTGAGCTGTTTCAAGAGGTTGTTTTGAAATGGTTTGACTGAGAGGAAGATATGAGTCCTGTGACACTAAAGTGTCTCAGTGATGGTAGTGCCTGACCTCCTCCGGCTTGGTGGTTTCCGCCTGCTCCTAGCGATTATCGGGGACCAAGAAACTGGAGCATCAGGATCTAAAATATTTGTTGTAGATGCTTTTCAGAACAGCACCTGCCAACAAAGGCAGAAACCCACAACAAATCAAATGAAGTTATATGTGCCCGTGCTCACAGACTGATAAAAATTTCTTTGTGTACAGTAGCTGAAACTTGAAATCTCGTAACACACACAGGTAAAATCTGTGAAATGAATAAATTTTTGCTCATTATTTATTTCACTTAATCATTTGGCTTTAGTACATTTGAGTTGTAATATCTTGTTGAAAACCCTATTTGTGTGATCCCTTAGTAACTGCTCAATATACAAAGACTATGATCTGTTATCAATATGGTAAAATCTAATAATTCCATCATATATAGAATTGCTTGTATTGGGTATAATATTTGTTGACTTGTTAGAAACATTTATATTAGCTTGATCCGATACGAAGCCGTTAAATCAGTGTGATGCATAAATATTGGCGGCAATCATTTAGCAAAGCCAGATTAACAGCTGTGGACACTTCACTCTCAAGATCACTAGAGTTGCAACTTCTGTTGTGCTGCTTGCAAGTCTGATCTAGATTGTGTAAGGGCTGCATTATACATATTGAGTTTTTTGATGTTTATATTTGACCTCTGATTATATTTCATTTCATTTTATCTTCTTTAAAGATTTGTTTTTCATGTAAATTAGCATTTTGTTTTTAGTTACTAATTGACCAACGAGAAATGAAAATAAATTCTATTATTTTATGGCTTGATCATATTAGAAAATGAAATAATTTTACTAATTAGGTTCTAACAGTCCAATGCTACAGCTAATTATTGGCATTACAAATAAAGCAAATTTGAATTTAAATTTGAAAATAATTTGGTGGAAAGCTGAACATTCTGTGTTTAGTTTTCATAGTTTAATGAATTTATTTGTTTCTTTCTGGTTTAATCTTAAAAGATTCCCACTGTCTCACTGAGCTTCTTCAGTTTGCAGTTTAAATGCAGAAGATTCAACGAAGGCCACCTCTGAGAATCACCCCCATCTTCTGATTTAGGCCAGATTTCCCAACTTTGGTAGTTGTCAGCCTCTGTACTTTCGCTATAGCTTCGATGACTACCAATGCAGCTGTCAGGGATTTTCTTCTTCTTCTGTTTTTTTTTCATACAAGTCAAAACATTTTCAAATATTTGGCTTCAAAAGCCAAGTGGTAATCTATCACCTTTTGTGCATAGAATAAGCCAAAATCAACAGTGGTCACCATGAGGCAATATGAGCATTGAGTGCTGAAATGCAGTGGCTTTATAATTCTCTAATATATCATGACATGAAGCTTGTAGCATTAAACACTATTCTGCAATTTAATAAAACAGAAACATAACTGTGTTTATGAACTGCTACCTTCACAGTGCTTTTCTTTTCATTGCAACTTTTACTCTCCCTGTTTTGCTCAGTAGACAATAAATAAATGGAAACACTCCACGTGTTTGTTCAGTGTGCCTCATTAACATTGATAAGCCATAAATGTTTTGGTTATTTTTCTAACAACTAAATGAGTTTCCACTCAGTAACAGCAGTTGGTGTCAGTTTTTGATGCTCATATAGAGTGTGAAGTCTTGTGCTTTCTGCCTGGGTGTGCTGCTGGCGGGCAGGGTTGCAGCAGTCACCCAGGCACTGCTTCATTAAGTGCTTGCTGTGTTGTTGCAGGTTGCCTACCCGGTTTCCCTCTCACATGGATGAATAGCAAATGGAAAGCTTTTCAAGACAATTTGGAGAGACAATGAGCAGAAAAGCCGGAATTTTTTTTGTATGAGAAAAA
>BRZM01000800.1:0-33017 GCA_033238685.1 Lates japonicus
TGACAGCTTCAAGATAGGAAATGAATTTGATTGAGAAAATATGGAATTCTGCATCTGGAGTTCGTGGATTTTGACATTGCTGTATTTTCCTGTGCATTAATTCCTACTTGCATTAATCACTAATATCAGAGATAACTTATGGCAGGTTTTTACCCTCTGAGTGATGGGACAGTGTTAGCAGACTGACACAGGATGCACCGATCCCAGATCCAAACACTGTGATGCGGCCCGGGTCTCCACCAAAGTAACCGATGTTTTTACTGATCCAGCGAAGCTTGAATCTGGTCCAGGAGTCCATAGTTTCCTTTTGCAGCCTGGTCGCCAGTGCTCAGGAAGCCTGAGGTACATAAAGACACAACACAGCCAGTTCTGAAATAGAGATCTACAGTATATGTCACAGCTTTGATCTAAAGTTGTAGCCCAGCAGGGCCTCCGAATGAACCGACACCGGTTTCCCCTCAGGTGCAAATATGCCTTTGCTCTCTCCTGCTGTGTCTCGACTACTTTAGTCAACTCCTTGTAATAGTCTCCAAGCAGCAGCGGTGCCCCTCAGGAAGTGATCAGGGCTCTGCTCATCAAATCTGAATGCTCTCCTCGCAGAGGTGACTTCATAAGATTCAGCATGCATAAATAAATCTTTCACTTGTGCCAATTTCTTTAAATGAATTTCATAAAACCACACAGAGGTCACTGGTGCTCTTACAATTGATGCTATTACTTATTCCCTTGTCTAGTCTCATCTAAACAACATACTGTTTTGAATGTTAAACATGGTGAAACGAAAAAGTCTTGACCTTGTGAGTGCTGAACCCCCCCCCCCATACTGTGTTTAAATCATTTTTTTTCTTTCAAGAATGGCAAAGGCTGATAATCTTGTACAGATTAGATAAATCCATCTAAAGAAGATAAATTGTGTTTTCAGAATGGGTATAAAACAGCTTGTACGCAACAAGGACAAGGTATGATAATTATTTACATCACTTTACCTCTGAGGACAACATTTGTATGCAAATGCCATGCTGCCGAGATCTCGGTTACCTACATTTTCTCCTACTGTTTCACATTTTTCTGTCATGTTTGCTTCTTTTTATAGGTTGACGACAGCAACATAAGTGGAAATTAATGACCAATATTACTTTTTATTCCCCCAGATTAAACAGGGCTAAATACCCCATTTGAAACACCGTTAAAAGCTACCACACTGAGACTCTGTAATCACCTAATATTCCAATTCTGTAGTTGAGTGTGACGACAACAACGTTCCCATAACTGGCGAGCACGCTGCCGTCCATCATGTTCCCGGTGCCCTCCATATAGGAGCCTCCATGTATGTAGACCATCACAGGTCGGGCTTCAGAGTCCCTTATATCTGCAACGTCAACACACACACACATACTGAGCAAACAACTGCAGAGGCAACAGCAATGAAATGGAGAGTTAATGGAGCACTTGTTACTAAAACTTTATATCCCAACTGTTCAGTATGAGGTATGGGTAAAGACTGCTTAGAAAAGATGCTTAGAAGCAGTGGTAGTAGCCTGTGGTTTGGAAGCTGTAATGACATTCAGAAAATGCATGGTAAATACACTCTGACACGGGGTGTATGAATAAAATGATCAAATATAATTAACAACTGTTTTAGAGCGTGTGTAAGCGCTCAACCAAGCATACTTGTGCTCTGCACCACATCTGAAATTCTCAAGATAGAGAGAGGGAAAAAATAAAACTATTGATTTGACTTGATTGATCTCAGTTGAGAAGGAAATTATGTAATCGCCAAATTTTACAGTTCAACATATAATATGCAAGCACAAGCACAAAAAACAAGTTTTATATGTGCAGGCTTGAACTGAAAAGTAACCCATTGAGCTCTTGTTATCAGCAAGCATAACCTAAAATGGAAACAGTAGAAAATCTCTAATTTCATGTTTTCAGACCAATTTGTTACACAGACTAACGACTGGCTTTAAAAGGTACTATAAGACAGATAAGTATTTAATGCAATCTCTGGATCAATGTGAATCAATGTAGCACTTACTGAAAGCATTGCAACAGAGCTCAACTCAAGAGATGAGGTGCAGTAACAGCAAATTTATGTAATCAAAAATCAGATAACAGCTGTTTTCATATTCCACCCAAAAACAAACCCCCCACCCCCCACCATGGTTCCTCAGGAAAGTAACAACTAAGAACTGTAAGATCTTTATCCCCCAAACTCAAACTAAAAGAATCCATGCAGCAAGACTTTGAGCTCTTAAAAATACCTTCAGATATATGAGTCTCAGCATGTGAGAAAGCCGCCCCCTTTTTCTTGTGTTGGCTCCCTGGGATTCACATAAGGAAAAAAAAAAAAAGAAGTACAGAATTCAAAATAGCATGGTTGACTGTGCTTCTTATCTAATGTTCGGTCCAATCAAACTGACAGAATCAGGAGAAAAAGGACCCATAAATTATAGGCGAAAAGGAGATTAGCCCATTTACATGCAGTATGTTGCACTTTTTTCTCCTGTAATTGCTTTCTGACAAGATGTAGATGACATTATGTGAAATCTTTAGAGATGTATGACACAATTACACACATTTATATTATGAGTTAGACTTGCAAAATAATAAGTGCTGTAATTCTGCAAACAAATTCTTGTCTTTTGTTATATTTGTGGGAAGTGGCACAGTGTGTGTATATGTGCGCGCATGCATGCACATACACACACTGTTACCTTTGAATGGTTGATTATTTCTATCTTCGTAGTGACCCAGCTGCCTCCGCACTGACTGGAGAAACACATTCTCTCTCTCTTTACAGCTATATATTTACACAAACTTTCATGTCGATTCTTCAGGTGAACCACTGCAGGATAATTACTTAAGATAGTTATAGTTTATTAATGAATATTTAATAAACTCTGAGTTGAGTGGGTATTAAGCCACAAAATAAATATTTAACAGTGGGAATTTCAGAAACGCACTCTTTAATTTGACATGGCAAAAAGACTTCTGGAGATGAGCAAAAGTGAAAACAGCCAAGGTTTCACATCAGTTAGACAAAAAATAAAGTCACATAATGCCCGAGGTGTTTTAAAAAAAAAAACAAAACCCAAAAAACAATGGCAAAGTCTGAAGATATAAAAATGTGTAGGACCAACAGGTTAAGTTATGTCTCTTGAAATATGAATGCAAATGTGAAATTTAATTAACCTGTTTGTGTGCCAGGCGACAAGGCCTTTGGGCAGCACTCAGACCGGGGGGCTTTGTAAAACATGGGCTGCACCATTTTGGACAGCTACCTCTCGAGCAGGCTGTTTATCTGCTGTTGCTACGCTACCACAGAAAAGCCAGTCAAAGAGCGGCGTGTTACATACACGAGCTGAACACGGTTAAACTCTGAATGCCGAATGTTTTGTATCACACTGAATGCCTGAGAGGGTGGCAGTATATTCTCTGGGACCATGTTCAACTGGTGTATTGAAGCAACCTGAATTAGAGAAATCTGTTTGTCAACACCTGATTCAGAGAAGATACAGCATCACTGTGGTGTTGACATTGTTCTGCTAATCTACAGATTCACAGCAGAGACACAAAGTGATCCCTTGCTGGTTCATTTCACAGCTCTGTTAGATGCAAAAATAGGTTAGGATTCAGCAAGCAATAGACAGTTGACTCCTATACCTCACTAATTGGCCCCCAGCAGACACACTGTCTAAGCAAAGCAGCGATTCTGTAAAATATAAGGAAACTGTCATTTTTAACAAACACAGAAAGGTGGCACTTCTAGCTTTACTAGATCTCCTAAGTAATTCTTCATGATTACCTTTGATGCCCGGTGGTGACAGCCAAATATGCTAGGCTCATCATTTTAAAGCTGCTTTTATTGCTTAGTTTGGGTGTACCAATACTTGAACAACACCTTACCTCAGCAATATTTTACTGGAGGTCTATTAGTGAGAAGAAAAAAAAAAACACATGCCTCCATACATTTATGTTTACTTACTCTCTGTGTGGATCTAGACACATTCAGTGGCATCAGGGCAGTGTCTCCAACCCGCCATGACTACCAACACAAGACTAATTTCCTGCTTATCAGTGGAGACATGATTGTTATTTCAAATGAAATATGATTGCAACACGTGAGTCCATGATGACACTGCTTTGGATGGTAAATCAGCCCTTGGTGGCAGCAATGACATGAGCAGGGGGAGGGATCACACGCATGCTTTATGATAATCACAGCACGACATCAGGGCCACGATAAAGGTGATCGATGGACATGGGAGGTCATTGCTGTCCGTTTTACCACACCAACTCACCATCCTCTGTCGGAGCGTAGATGTTTAGATATAAACAGTCCTCGCTCTGATCCTGAATGTAAGTGGCTACTGTGTCCAGGTTATAGGTGAACCATATGGGCATCATGATCTCTGGCACGGTGTTGTGGATGTTCTGAGGGCACACAGGCATGAAGTGGGTAGCGTTCTTGATACCTGACCAAGAGGAGGGCTGCTCGGGGGGCATGAAGCGCTTCTCACCCACGGGCGGAGCAGCATAGGGGACCCCCAGGTACTGATCGACGGGCCTGAGCACCTCGCTGGGCACAGGAACCCTGAGGCCCCGCAGTTTCCCAAACTGGGTGGTGACTGTCGGGTAGAATTTCTGGCTTGTAGCCTTGGTGAATGACCAGCAGGAACATAATATCCACCAAAGAAGAGCACAGTGGGTGATGGTTACAGTCCCTTGCTGATGTAGCAGGTGTGCAGGCAACAGATGGTCTCTGAATGTAGCCAGCCACATGGTCTGGGCAAGACAGTGCCCTTTGCACAACACAAACGCACACTGTAGTGTCTGCTCAGTCCCGCTGCACCGACCCTGTCAGACAGACATCACTCACTGCGCGTTTGACTCCGACTGTTTTCAAATCCGAATACACCTCAGCCAGGTATGGACCACCTCCACTTCCTCTTTTCATTGCAGTGCACACAGATCTGAAAACAACATGATTAGAAAAACGATCATCAATGGAACATCAAAACTGCTGACAAAAAAACAAAAACAAAAAAAAAATTAGCGTCCAGTATCTTGGGGCTCTTGATACATATATTTATATCAGATTAATATGCCACATCCACAGTAACACTTTAATACTAATAAGCTTTTGGGACAAACTGCTGTCTTAAAAGAGCAAATTTATGCTTTTACATCTACAAATCACTGAATACTGATCTCTGTTTATCAGTGGAGGAGGTGAATCTGAAAAACCCATCTGCTGTGATGTTGGAGTGATGCTGTGAAAGCATCTCAAGATAAAAGGTGTTAAGCACCCCTTTTCTTATGTAAAAGAAACAAAGTGAACAACAACAACAAATCTTTAATATGTATTGAAGAGAGATTAGAAAGACACGCTCACTGGGAGAGAAACCTCTGATTTCATTGTGATGTTTTCAGTGTTTAATATATTTCAAAAACGCCAAATCATAAAATAGGGAACTTTTATGTGTCTTACATCTGAGCAACACTTGTCAGCAGCTGACTTGAAGATGCATAATGGAAGTGTTGAGCATCCCCAGAACAAACATGTCTGATGGGACCACACTAGCACCAAACCCTCCTCATAAAGCAGAGTAATTGCAGGTTAACTGAAAGACTTGAGGCAGGCTTATAGGCAGCAATGGACCATTTGAGTTCAATAGCAGAGGAAAAGGATCCTCAGACACTTCTTTTTGAGAATCAGATTTGTTGCAGTCTACGTCAGCCGCAATCCACTTTTTCTCCTCACTTTTCACTTCTTTAAGCACAACATACTGCATAACTGCCGATTTACAAAACAGATGTAATGGAAGCAATAAATGAAATCCTTTTGATTTCACTTTTTTCTTATTTCTTAGTGGAAGAATTCCTTGATCTCGGATCTTCTAGTCATTCCAGTCATATTGGGCTGCTTGATGCAAAGATCCAAACTTTTGCTTTACCTACGCATAATCTGTTTGAGCCCAACTGCAGTCACCAGAGCTTCTGCGCAAATGACAAGAGGAAACTGGTTTATCAGCGCGTGTACGCTTCAGTAAACAGAAGAATACACATTCACGCGTAATTAGATATGCTGTATGTCAAATAAGGTATCAAATGTAAGCTCACCCATGGCAAACTACAGAGAACAACTCCTCATAGTCTAGGACAGCATTAAGTATAATACGCTCAACACAAGCTTCTCACTGGCTTGTCAATGAACAAAGCAAAAACAAGCTTGTTAACCTAATCAGATTTATTGACGAGTACTACCTCAAGCATTGTGAAAGACTGCAGCTAAACAGCTCTCTTTCAATGTGACGCACCTGTCTGTTAAGACGGGGGACGATTTCTTCCTCGGAATTTGAGAAACTAATTAGCCACAGATGTGGTGCATTGGCTTTTCTCTTTCCCTGCAACATTTTGTTTACCCTAGCAGGAACGTAAACACAAATAAAGGCGGCTCGCTCTCCATTTCACAGATGCAGCACATTACCTGCCGTGAACATCATTCCACTTTGTCAATTTACAAGCAATGAGACAAATCAGACACTATATTCTCAAACAGTGGTATCACAGAGGTTCATTTGAGAGATGTTGTACATCTCTGCCCTAGGCCAGCTTTGTCTGTATTAATTAACACTTCCCCATAGCCAAAAAAAGGACAAGACTTGTTCCATCCCCATCTGCTATGTGACAATGATGTACGGCTCCCAGGACATTAAAATGGAAAAGACAGAGAACCTGATTTTCTTTTCCCCCTGTAGATGTGGGCACATCTTCTAGTTTGGAATTGACATTGATAATGAATCATCTGGCAAAAATCATCTGTTCACAAAATCTACTGTGAAATGGATATCAGTTATCAAATTAGCAGTAACAGGCTGTACAGCGGGCATCACCAGTCAGACTTGGTTAGTTGTCTCCAGCTTAGGAAGCAGCCCTAGCAGTAAAAAAAAAAAGAAGAAATAAGACACCACTGGGGCTGCTGTAGATCAAAGCCATAACATGAATTCTTAAAATGAGCGGCATTTCCTTTTAAATTACACATGCATTCATGATATTAGTACCGATACATTAGCATATTTATTTTCTATTGGACATCAAATCAAACGTCTAATTTAATCCAAAGCAACAAGGCAAGGTAGCTCTATGATGGCCATACCTGATACAGAGTATTTCATTTTGTTTTAGTGATTGTGCTGCAGACAGTCAAAGCAGCTGAATACTGCCTTCAGCTGAGCTGCAGAGTATTCTTTTTTTCCAACTTATGGTCTGCGATGGGACAGATGTGGATAAAAGCTTTATAGCTTACACCAAAATGGGCCATGTAATAAAAGTGAGCCATCACTCAGTCAAGTTTGATACACTGCAAGTTTTTTTTTTTTTTTGGGGGGGGGGGGGGGGGGGGGGGGGGATTTAGACTGGCAACACGCCCGGCAACAGGAAAAAAAAAACATGAGTAAAATATTTCTTATCAATTAAACGCCTGCAATAACTCAGCAACTGAGTGATATGTTCAAAAATCTGAATGTTTTACAACCACAACACATCATTCTATTAGACAATGTTGCACTGGTCAGATGTTTATGCATCACAGTGGTATTTTGGGTCAAAAGACCTGGGTCTCCTGGGTTTTCTGGACCCAAATACTTTAATTCCCATTTGACTGACTTGATCCCAGTTGCAGAGCTATTAGAATGATTGCTGTAATCATGTTTCACCCCCTCCATTAGGCTACTATCTCTACACCTACATCATTGACAGGCACACAATTCAACACCAATTCACCACTAATAAAAATCTCTGGTACAACATTATCGATTAGGTTCTGGTAGCCTGGGGGCCCTTGACATGAAAGCAGTTTGAGAAGGAGCCTAGTGTGTCAGACATACTGGGCTCCCAATGCCCTTGTAATTCGACTGGTATGAATCAAAACCGTTTTAGTGGATTCCCCCAAATCCCCCCCTAATTTAGCAGTGCAATAAAGCGGAGGTAAGGTTGATGCAGAGGAGACTATACCTCGTAGAGAACATGCAGGTAGCGGTCAACATCATGATCCGCGATTTGTAAATTAATGCAAGGATCCAGAGCCACAGAGAAAACCAAGCCACAGCCCAGATAGCATCGACAAACTGCTGTAGTGTGTGTGCGCTGCCTCACGTTGTGACTGGGAAGCTTGTTTAATCTAGGTCTAGGACGGTGTAATATTGGATAAAATGGGGGAAAAAAAATACTGGCGATGTTCAAACATAACCTATCGCTGAGCATTCGCTTTAAATCAAACAATTAGCCCAGTGATCAATCTGAACAAAGATTTCGTCCCATGGAAAGAGAGAGAGAGAGAGAGAAAAAAACAGAATCATTGGGTTAACTCACCTGCTTTTACAGAAGCCGATACGCGCTCCATCTCGAGATTTCCTCCATACCATGCCCGTCAGTCTCGCTATAAGACAATGGGGGGCTGTGTGTGTGAAATATGTCCCCGGTTTCAGTATCAAACACACAGATCTTTACTCTCTTATCTCCTGCTTTGCACAGTCTGTGTGCTTTGCGCATTCACGACGCCAAGGTCAGGAGCGCCAACGGTTTTAATGGAGCGCCCACCATAGAGATCTCTCTACGGCGCCCACTGCCAGCGCGTTACTAGGCAACCGCCGGGATACGCCAGTGCATTAAATTCACCCTCCAACAACCGACAAAATCCCAATTTAGAAACCATTAACTAACCACCTTAACCCCGGACAGCACTCACCTACTCACACGCTTTGTGCTCGGGCAAAAAACCCATCTACCTATGACCAGATAAACAAGTGGCTATTCAAGAAGTGTGCAGGCCTGCGTGATGGGGAGAAGATGTGCATTTCGAGTAGATAATACATTTCACTGGGATACACATTTATTTATTTTTTTTTAGCAATTTGTGACAACCGTGGCAAAATGGGGTGGGATAAGAAAACGCTGGGAAAACTGCGAACCGTCCTCCAATGTGCCCCCCCCCCCCCAGTTTGCTTTGTAATATGTTTTAAATTTGATTCCTAATAAGCTCATCTCCTTGTGGCAAAGTCTAAACAATATGAATTCACTCATCAAATCTCTGTACGATTCTCACACCCCACTGTGGGAATTGTATAAAAAGAAAGAAAGGAAGGAGGGAAAAGCAGTGCTGAAGAGCCCTGTAATGACAGCCCTCAAACATCAGGCCCATCTTTGACAAGCAGCCTGGATAGGCAGTGCTGTGTGGCAAAATGACCACAGGTGGCAGGAAATTACTCCAGGACAGGAAAATGGGACTTGCTTCTTTCTCAGAATAAGTAAAATACCGCTGGATATCATTGGACAGATGTGTTTATTTTAAGCAATCTTCATTTAGGGATTTGAGGTTGTTCAGATAATGCACCGCCTGCTAAGCTTTTTTTTTTTCTAGGTAAAAATGAAAATGTGAGTGCCACACTGGAGTCTGCTTTAACCACACACCATAAATCCACTAACATACAGTATACAGTACGAGGCGATATCCAGATAGTTGCTGACAGAGCAAACATTTTCCCCACATATGCTTTTTTTAAAATGCCCAGTGGCCATAGTTGTGATGCTGTGCTTTATGCGTAGAGCAGAGGGATTGTCTTTGCAGTCCTTCAGAGAGATACTGCCTAATGATGTCTGTTTCAAGCTGGGTTACAGAAGCGAGAAAAGCCTTTCACAGAAAAAAACAAAAAAACAAAAAACAATGTCCTGCATTTATTGTGTGTGGCTCAAGCAGGGAACAATCTTACTTTTTCCTCAGAAGGAAACAAAGAGTGAACATCAGATGCAGGTTGGATCATAAATGCATGAGCATTATTACCCTCTTGTATACAAGTTAGCTGATGCATTCCAGGTCGTCTGTGGTTTTAGCTGGGTTGTATGACTCCACAAATACTAAGAACAGTTTTTTCTGTGGAGTGGGCTCACCAGTATTACCCTTGTGGCATGTAAAGAGTCCAACAAGTTCATTTTGGAAGGAAGAACATTTTAATTAAAGACACAATTTTCACTTCAGATATTTGCAGTCGTGGACAGTTTCTCCTCAGGAACCTTAAGTGTGGGCTGAATCAGCTTGATTAGATACAGAGAGAAAAAAAAAACAGCTTCTGTGACCATGGGTGTACCAGGACATCCATTGTCCTTTGGTGACAAATGAGAGAATATTTTTCATTTTCTTTCATAATGAAAAGCTTCACATCTGGGGTTGAATTGACATGTCAGCAGTTGTACTCAGAGAACTGTTGCCATGGTGCTACAGGCCTCAAAATACAAATTCATATCAATCTGACAGGCACCATGTATTCAGTTTTGGCATGTTTACAGAATTTGCCTTGTATGTACCAAATTGCAGAGATCAATCTGCTAGAGTCCCCATCGTCTCCTAATGACTCAAATGGGAATGCAATGGCAATAAACTTAACTTGTAGCTGCAGCCTGGGCCACCACTCAGATTTTTAGAGACGGCAAACTCGAGTGTGTTGGAGGAGTTTGGTGAAGCCATGCAGAGGTACTTTCAGTTGCCCTTGCAGAAAACTAGAAAACTGTCAGATGGGTCAGTGGGGGAAATAAGGTCACGTCTGAGCTGTTTTCAGCAGTGGTACTGAAGCGCTGACCCTCACTGACTGTAATCAGTGGTGCAGGGAGAACTTTGAAAAACTCATGTATCTAACTTACAACTGGCCTCGGTGACTGCAAGCATGTGTTAAAGATTAAGATCTCGGTCACAAGCACAAGCAGGAAGTTCAGGCTCACCAAATTTTTGTACTGGGTAAGGACATCAGACATCCGAAAAGAGGTCAGAGTAGAGATGCCTCTTCCCAAAATTGAAAGGAACCAGATGAGGTGTGTTGGGCATCTGATAAAGATTCCTCCCATGTGGAGGTATTTCTAGCACGTCCAATTGTGAGGAGACCTTGGGGCAACACAATGAACAGATTACATATCCCATCTGGCCTGCTAACTCCTCGGGATCCTTCAGGAGGAGTGGAGGGAAACAGCTGAGGAGCTACCTTGCTACTGTTGCTGCAACCTGTTTCCAGTTTCAATTTACCATATCAAACATTTCTGGTGACAGTTCACAAACCTGTCTCATTCTGCTGTTTTCCTTTTCCAAAATGCTCTTTTTAGCTGTTGTGTATATGTTTCAAGCACTACAGGCAGTGAAGATCCACCTTGATTAGCGCTATCGTTAAAAACAGAAACAGTGCTGCATCTTAATTCTGACCTTTTTTTAAATAAGGGTCAGTGTTGTCTTTGTTTACTGGATTCCCAGTGGCCCCCTCCGATCCCACTTTGCCCCTGCTTTGTTCTTCAGGACCTACTGCAGTGTCTGCTGTGAGCTAAGAGGATACAGTACCAGCATGCCCAAGTAATGCACAGCACTCCCATCGTTCTGCTCAAAGAACCACTTCACTACATTATGGATATGATACTAGGTCCACAGTCTTTGATGCTTCACTGGCATACCTTGTCTTTTTTGGCAGTGTACCATATATATTTTTTTGTCATTTGTTGAGGTATTAATGTAGCCATTTTCACACTCAGGTATTGTATTTATTTTATGTTCTTGTATTGTCAAGTTGCATTGATATGCTGTATGTATTTATTCATGAATTAATCAAACAAAACCGTCTACTTTGTTCCTTGAATGCACCTTAAATAGATTCGATTAGATGATATTATATGAAACTTTAATGAACCCCAGGGGAAAGTGGGTCATGTAGCTGCAGAGAGGAGGATATACATGTACTGTAGAGCAAACACAAATGGCTGCTGAAGATACCAGAGGAGAGTAAGTAACAGGATACATAAAAATATGGTGGCAATAGTGAATATTGCCCACTGAAGCCACTTACACAGCAAGCAACAGATTCAGTCCCTCACTTCCAGGTGAGTGCATGTAAGGTTGTGGATTTACAGCACAAATGCAGTGTGTGCAAAATGTGCGTCACTGCAGATGGAGGAAAGTGAGCATGCAGAAACCTGTCAAAATATGCAAATAAATGATTCATATGATTATAATTCTTCAACTGGGGATTACATTTTAATAGATGCAACTCAACCCCATAATGCAGTTACATAACCAAATTGTCACCAATTACCATTCAAATCTACACTCGGTTGTTGCTCTGTAAGCCTGCTTGGTGCTCCTTTTACTGCAAGATTGGAGAAAACCTGCAGAAATGGTGTTGTTGTCGGACACCCCTGAGCGTTCTCGTGGTGAGGGGGGTCTCAGGCAAAGAGGGAGCATTTACACAGTGCTCCTTTTCCCCCTATCATATCGTCACAATAATATCACTCATTAATATCTGAATAAAGAAGTCTCATGGAATCAGAGGAACATGGAAGTAGTATTCCCATAATTAATTTCACATACAAAAATAGATCCTCTGAATGGTATTTATCAGTGGAGTTTACCACATCCAGGGACAGGTTGGCAGATCATTTCAAGTGGCATATTTTGATCTCTCCACTGTGATTCTCCAACCAGTTGTTCATTGTCAATATCTAACATCAATCAATGTCTTGTCATTTCCCCTGCTTTGAAGTATAGTCGGTTTAATAGGCTGTACTCTGCATCAACCAACATGTATGACTGGGACCACTGAACCGCTATTGCGAGATTTGAAGGCAGTCTGGGAGGAGGAACACCCTGCAAGACTTGACTCAGGGAAAAGGACTTCTGTGTCTTTTCAGGTTCCTTCCACTTTCCCGTGGTGCACTGCGCGGGCGTGTGACAGTTATGTTAGATAAATCATTTCACATACATCAAGTTCACAAACATATATATTTGTCGGAATGCCGTCGGCATGTGTGATTTCACCGACGTGGAGTTTGAGCATTTAAAGATTGACTAGCAAAAATACCCCATGCGAGCTCCAGAGGTTTCCGTTGTAACCCGTAACTAAGGCAACGACGAATGACGTGACTCGCGGGGAGTGTAAACGTTAAAAGAGCACCCAGACAACCCCGGTTGTTTCATGACTTAGTTTATAATATTCCTAGTGGAATATGGAGAGACATAACTTGGGAAAGGAAAGGCTTATCGTTCCCACTGACTTCACTTCACCGCCGGGTTCAAGTAAGTTTTTTCCTCTGGTCGCATTTTTAAATTTTTTCATAACTTCAAGCAAATGTCGAGTTAGGATAATGTTAGCTGACATTAGCCTACAGTGTAACTCAGTTAGCTTGACGCACTAACCCAGCTAACCTGCATTTGTCTGCTCTAGTGTTAACTAATAATTGATAAGAAGAAGAGGTTGCATTTAAGCGAGGAAAGTTGTCAACTTGGTAACTTTTTTGAAAACGCTCTATGCAGGAAACATCAGACAGCTAGTTTAGCTAACACATGGACACACGTTAACATGATTTCATGTTATGTAGGGATTGTCCAGGAGGACCTTGTCCCCCCGTCGCATTTTGCATCGAGTGTCCAGCCTGCTGGGGCACACAGAGGCGTTCAAATCAAAGGGACGTCGCCATCCGTCTCCTGGATAAACCCAGGTCTAACATCAGTACCGTCAGGGGATCCCAGTCCTGCCAATCCATGGCTCGCCATCACTCAGGCCCAACAGGAGATTTTGGAGCTGAGGAAGGAAAATCAGCAGATTATGATGTTACAAGAAAGCAGCATAAGGAGAAGGATTCCTGTGGATTGCCCATCAGACCTCAGGGCAAGGTATCCCACAATATGTTTGATTTAAATATATGGCCACAAATACAGGTGGGTAACATATTGGGTACATAAATGGGCCTTTTCCTCAAACACAGATCTACAGAGAGAGGTGAGCAGTGGGCCAGGTGGGAATCAGAGTGGCGTATGGAGGTAGAGAAGCACAAGGCTGAAGCTGAGAGGTTGAAGGGGCAGGTGGAGGCCCTGAAGGAGAGTGCAGGGAGACACAGAGAAGATATGAGAGAAAGAGACAGCACCGTTAACAGGTAGGAGATATGTTTTTATTGTTATGCAGTCAAGCCATTTTTTACAGTTAGGTTTGACATTCACTATGTAACTAAACATTTCAGGGTTTAGTGATGAATCATTTTTGATTAAGCTTAATGTGACATAACTATTTATACGACAGACAGAGCCATGAGTTGGAAGCAATGCGTGAGGAGCTGTGTAAGGCTAAGTCTGAACTCAGCCAAATCAGAGACGAGCTCATTCACAGCAGTGCACAGACGAAGAAAATGAGCTCACAGGTAATGCTGTTTACTGACAAAACATTTCATTTCGATACTTAAGTTCACCTGAGAATTACTGGTGTCTCATTTTGGCAGTTTGTAGTCTGATGTTTTTAGTGCAGTCTTGTAGTCTTCATAATAGCTTCTAGTCACCTCACAGTTTAAATTCACATTAGCTTCACATATGAATATTGTTCTATATTTAACATTTCTATTTCTTGCAGCTCGAAAGACTGAGGAGTGAGTCTGGTGAGGAAATTGCAAGGCTGCGGAGAGATGTAGAGAGGAGGAAGGAGGAAGCCCAGGAGCTTGCTCTGAAGGCTGAAATGGGCAGATTACAGGCTGAGGAGGAGGCCAAACAGCGGACACTGAGCCTGTCAGAACATTTGGAGGAAATGCAGAGGAAGCAGGAGGTGGAGGTATGTGTGCAAAGAAATTTAAACTATCATAAATCTTGTAAATACTGATTTGGGTGACCCTTCTTAAGCTGTAAGCCCAGCATCCCAGAGCCCATGTCAGCAAGCAGCTGCTCTGCTGAAGTATCTCTGAGCTGAACACTGAGCACGTACCTCAGTGCTTTTCTGACCTCCCTCAGGAGCGAAACAAGCAGGAGGAGAACTTCTCCTTGGGGATCAATAAGGTATTACATCATTATTTGTATGTGTCTTAAAATTTCCACTGTTTGCCTCTCTTAACTTTCAGCTGCAACAGTTGAACGCCTCCCACTCTGCAGAGTTGGCAGCGGCAAGAAAAACAAACAGTGAACTACAGGACAGACTTCAATCAATGACCTCAGAAGTGCTGCGGCTAAAAAGCACTCTGATGGAGGTATCTACGGAGAGAGATGGGCTGAAAGAACATTTAAGGTGCCACATTCAATCTGAAACTGCTAAAGAGCTAAACATCTATCTACATTTGTAGTCAGATTTCACAGATTATTTTTGGGTAATGTTGTTTATTTTTCAGCCAAATGGGACAAGCTTTTGAGACACAATCTGCAACACTGCACAGCCTCAGAAATTACATCGGCCAGCTTGCCCCAGAGAAAAGAGAGAAGGAACAATTAAACGAAGCTGTTGAGGTGGAGACATTATAAACAGTATTGACTGCCATCAGCCCACTGTAAAGTACTTGCTTGGGAAAATGCTTTTAAATGTTGTTCTTCTCAATGGAGTAAAGGAAGAACAGTGGAGGAAATGAGTACTGGATTTACAGATGAACATGCATGTTATAATAATTCACCCTTTATTTTAATCTTGCACATTTTGCAGAGGCTGAACAAAGAGAAGGCAACTCTTCAGATGACCACAGAGCTTTTGACAGTCAGGCTTAACTCTGTAAATGAAATACTCGCCCTCCAAGAAGAGAAAATGGTGAAAAAGGTGGGTTATTTTCAAATAACAATGCACAATATGAGCCGAAAAAAAAAAAAAGCTCAGAAGCTTTGATGCACGCACCTGATGGATCTTGAAGGCACTTATGTCGACCATGTTCCACGCAGAGGGTTTAAGATTGATGACAGTATGGCAAAGCCCTGCAGGAGTAATTCAGTTGGCTGAACACTACAGCTGAGGTGCTCTATTTAGATGTGCACATACAGTATGACTCTGCAGGTGACATATAAAACATTTTTTTCACTTTTGAATGCATTTTTTTAAAAGTGTATTTTGGTTAGTTTGGAAAAAAAAACATCTTGCAGAAACTTGAAAACATTGCTCAAGGCAGAAAATCATAATGGTGAACAACTTGTATTATTTAGTTTTTGGCAGAGGTTTCACAGCTGTTGCATGGTGATGCATTTGAGAACAGAGACTGTTTTGAAAACTCCTCTCTGTGGTGTGCTAATATATTTGTAGGAAGGGGAAAAGCACTCATCATTTTAAAAAAGCTTTATTATGCTTTGGAAAACATCATGGCTAATTTGTAAGCAATAATTATCCATGCTCATATGGAGTATTTGCTGAAATGGTGTGTATGTATTTCTCTAGACCTCGACAGACCTGCTTGTGAAGAATGGATCTGAAGGCCTTCAAATGATTCAGCTCTGGAGAGAGAGAGTGTTTAAGTTATGTGTTCAGCTTCGCTCGAAGGACATTGAATTAAGAGGAGAAAAGGATCAACTCCTCTCAAAAGTATGATGACAATCATCTGTAATTATACTTTGGCATGAACATGTCCAGCGTGTTTGAAACAGAATTTAAAGTGTGGTACTGTATTACTTTTTTAGTTCAGATCCATGGAGCAGCAGCTCCAGCAGGAGCAGCACCGCACTAGTGTCCTTCAGCATAGTCTGGATGACAGGATAGCTGAGCTGGACCTGGAGAGAGTGGAAAAGGAGGTTAGCACCAGAGCAAGTGATGTGATTTACGTGGCTGTCTGAAATTTTGATGATGCACAATAAATATGGGGCTGCTTAGGAAAGTGATAAACACTTGTACATTTTTACCCCAGCAGAGGATGCTGACTATATGAAAACTTTGCTAGTTTCCAAGAGCAGTTGAGGTTTTAAGAACTGCAGCTGGCCACGAAGACAAGCTCAGAACTGTGCATCATTGGAGATTTGTTCAAGATAATCTATCATATGGATGTGTGTTTTTCTCACTAGACATTGAAACAGGACTTGGCCCAGGCTCACAAGATAAATACTCATCTTAAATCACAGAGCCAGAAATCAGAGGCTGAACTTAAAATCCTGACAGACGCAGTGCGCAGGTAAAACAAATTATTAGAATAGAGGGAAAAAGCAAAACAACTATTCTTGCCAATGTTGAAAGTTTCATCACAGATAATACACATTTTGGTTGTACCTTGCAGGTTCAGTCTGGCATTTGAAAGCAAGGTGGCAGAAGTGGACGCAGCTCAAACAAGCCTCTACACTTGCACCCAGAGGCTAACTTTCGCTAAAAGACGAGTGGAGACAATCCAAGGTGCAGTCATACAGGAGGTTGATGGGGTGATTGTGATGCCTCACTTTTAAGTGTATATCTGTGTGTCTGGTAAACAGGTTACACCACACCGCAATGTTTTTACTTTACAGGTTTGATCATGAGGAGGGTGGCTCTGCAGAAAGTTCAGCAGGCCAGTAAACAGGCAGAACAGGCTGCTGCCAGGTACAATATGAGGTTTCTTCATATATATTGAATTTATTGATCACATTCATTTACTTCGTAATGCCTAAAGTAAAACCAAATGCACATTGCGCTTATTCCAGTGAAGAATGTTATGTCTTTGAAAGAGCCTATTTATTCTGATCAACAGCCTCAAAATTCAAAATATTAAATTTTTAATGTATAATGAAGAAAGTCAAGCATCTCTTTGCATTTTTAAGCTGTAAAGAGCTGATGTTTTAGTACTTTTACTAGTTCAGTGATTAAATGAAAATTAAATCATTATTAGTCAGAAGTGTTTCATTGAGTACATCTTTCAGCACTAATTCAGATAATTAGTAAGCTAATTCAAGCCTGCTAATTACAGTTCTATTCTTAATGTATACAGTGTCTAAATAACAGCACATGTATCTACAAAACATGCATAAAAAAAGAAGTGGACATAAATGAAAATATCTGTTTCAGCTTTGTTTGGCTGGAAATAGGGCAGAGTATCATGGGTGGAATTAATACTACGATATTGCTAAGAAACATTTTGGCACATACAGAATCAATATATCACAATATGACAGTTTTATTAGTGTACAGATAAAAGCAGTCGCTTTCTGGCTTCCTTATACACTGTGCAGTTGCTTCTCAGTTACTTTGCTTGATTTTCTGTTCCTTTATTTGCTCTGCCATCTTGTCTGTGTTGCCCTGCAGCATCACAAACCTCCAGACAGAGCTTAGTTTGGTGTGTGAAGAGAGAGACAAGCTCACACAGGAGCTCAAAAGAACCCCAGAGCTCATCGAGAAAGCTCTGACTGATCTGAGAGAACAGTGTGAGCACCCTTATAACTCATGACAACTTATTATAATGCATCATCTGTTGACTGTCCATGTTTTGGAAATGTGTGCCTCTCAGTTCACTTTGTACCTCCTCCTCAGATGAAAGCAAACAGAGGCGGCAGCAGCAGGAGCTGGAGCAGAGCTGGGCGGAGGCCCGGCAGGCTGTGGCTGGCAGGCAGGAGGCCGAGCAGAGCCTACAGCAGATCCAGGCCCAGCTGGGGGAGAGCAGGTCAACCTGGAGAAGCTCCGCTCTGAGCTGCTCATCCAGCGGGAGCACAGCGAGCAGGGTGAGGCAGCAGCTACCTTAAGCCGCATTACTGTTTTTCAGCCTTGGCTCACCCGGGGAAAGCAAGCTGAGCACTCCTGCTCTTTTTCATAAATGCCCTTCATCACGGTCTCCTTATATTCACACCTAGGATCAGTTTGCTCTCTGCTCAGTAGCTTCACTGGTACAGTTGGAGATTAAGTGACATGCTCAAGAGCACCTTGACTAGTTGTTCAGGGACAATCTCCAAAAACTCCTCCTGGGGTAATATATCTGGCTCTTTAGCTGCTAAATGCTCCACTGTTTTCACCAACTAGCCCCCAACCTTGGTCTTCCACTTGGTGCTGGACATATAGTGTACAGCTGGTGTTCTGGAGCTTTGTTGTTGAAAACAGCTGCCTGCTGTGGCCGAAAACAGTGCTACGAGGACAGTGTGAGTAAACCAAACCAGTAAAGTTGCAGGTTGGAAAACTAAAGTGATGACAAAGTCCACGGAACTGAGGGGAACTATAAAGTCTAGTGCAAATTTTCTCTGTGGGCTTGTCACTATGAGTGAATCCTTTCATATACATGTTCTCATGTGATTAATTGTTAATTGCAAAAACACTGATTATAGCCACTTTAATGATGCCGACATCAGATCCAACACTTTTGGATTGATTTCCTTTTAAATACCAGGTCTTAACATGCTCCACTGTATCTCTGCCTTCACTGAATCATAAGATCAACAAATGTTTGCCACTAGCTATACTTTAAAAACTAAACAGAAGAACTTTTTTCCCCCGACCTTTAGGCTACCACCACTTTGCTGTGCACCACTTTGATATGCACTACCATGGTCCCATTGTAATAATTGATAAATCTGGAATTTATTTAATCACCTCTGTTTGTAGAGATGTTTCTGTCTGAAAATTTGCTAACAGATGCAATAGGAACTAGTATATCCCCCGAGATACATACAAATAGCATTAGACTATTTCACAGTGTCTCAGATACTGTATTCAAGAATGGTGCATTTATTTTTCTCCTTCAGCCCTGCAGGAGAGGGTGTCTGAGATTGAGGACCACTGTGCTAAGAAGCTGAGAGAGATGGAGGTTCAAGTCAGTACGGCCAGGAGAGAGCACACCAAAGCAGGTAGCAGGATTAGCACCATGCTACCTCAGCCCACAGAAGCCTAACACCGGGGGCTGAAGTCATATCTGTAGCACAGGCTTTGATCTAATATGATTGGAATTGTTTACATATTATATAGCAGCATTTCCCAATGGCTCTGTATTGTCTCTTGCAGTTATGACTTTGCGGCAGTTTGAGAAAGAGGCAGCGAGGAAACAGGACGAAATAAGAGAAACTCAGTATTCGGGGGGCGCACACACAAAGAGAGAAGTCCAGAATAAACAACTGAAGGAGACTGAGAAGGACAAAACCCTACTGCTGGTAAGACTTTTTAAAGCAAATGACAGTTGTGAAAAATGTTGTTTCTGTCTTCATTTCAGTGGATGACCTCATATGACCTGAATCTGTTCCAGGCCACCGTTGCTGAGCGAGGGCTGGTGAGTGAGTATACAAGAGTTCACACAGCTGCTCCACAGAACTCTGCTGCTCCTAAGGAACAACGACAAAAACCTTCAGAGAGGTGTCGCTCTGTGGGGGCAAAAGCCCAACTACCTGCAGATGGTAAGAAGTGTCCCAACCCCTCATGCGTCAGATGCTTTTTTTAAGTCCTAACATTTACACAGCCATGACTGATCTGACCATCGGGCTGTCTGTATCCTGTCAGAGAGACTCCTGTCTGTTTTGGAGGAGCTCCACAGTCTCAGTGCCGCAGTGGTAAACAGCTCTGAGGACTCTGCGGAGGAGGAGGGACAGAATGACAGCGTGGGACCATCCACAGGCAGTCTGCACAGCTGATACCTGAAGATGAGTCACTGAAGGCAGTGCGAACACCTTTAATTTGTACAAAAGGTGGGCAGTGATAATGATTTGAGAGCCTAGAAAATACAGTCACTGGAAACGATTTGTTGGAGTGAAACATCAGAAAGCATGCAAGTCACATTACTACTAGGTGCATAAAAAGAATAATAGGTATCTAGTGCAGACACATTATGCATAAATTTAACACAAATTTAAATTCAAGCTCATACATCTTCTGCATATGTCTTCAGGATGACTTTTAATTACAGAGAATACTGGAAATTTATTAATGGACAAAGTTTTTAACTCGGTCAACATAGAAATGCTTGTGAAGTCTGCACAGGCACTCTTCAATCAAAGTGAAATGAAAGATTTAGATGTTTATGTGAATATCTACAGTTTAAGTTCCAGAGTCTGGTTTTTCACCCTCTTGCTTAAGACCATGTTCCACATTTCACTTTCTTTTACCCATTTTAAATGATACTCCCCATGAAACTGGTCCCAGAATAGTTTGATTTTTGCCCACTGAATCCATGAAATGCCTTAAAATTTAAAATCACACTGTTCACAAAACTGTTCAGCAGAAACTATATATATATATATATATATATATATATATATATATATATATATATACATATATATATATTTTTTTTACTACCGATAAAGTAATAGAATTTATGTCTATGAAAAATAGCTGCACAGATGGTGATGACTTAATTAAATGCAAATATGTGACTAGATTTGTCAGTTTCAGTTTCAGATAGCAAAGAGAAGGCTTCCAGATATAGATATAGCTGACACGGTACTTGTCCTGCCAATGTAAATAGAGGTCTGTACTGTTGAAGTTTGATGGTCCAAGTATTTCTTTGCCATGCAGAGTGTTTTTTTTTTTTTTACTTTTCAGTGTGACCTATAATAAAGTATTTTTATAGTGCAAATTCCACAGTCTTCAACAGTATGGTCTCAGGGGAAATAGTGATGAAGAAATTCATGATTTTATATAAATGTCATTTCCATTAGTGACATCAAAACCCAAATGAAGTAGTAGTGAATGAAGAGTAACTAACACATCTGATGTCAGAGTTTCACAATAAGTTAGATTTTAAAAATAAAATTAGATTTTTGCATAAAGAATAAAAAACACAAGAGTTTCTTAGGTCTATAGAGTCAGCAGAGAAAGTTACATTTGTAAAGCAGATTTAAATTTGATTTGGTGAGTCTGCTTTGTTTCTATCTAAAGAACACATGAACAGTTGGGAAGACCCATGTGATTTCCTATTGAAAAAAATCAATATTTTCTATTTGAAGTTCCTTCATAGAGGTCAATTTTAAAATGACTTTGCAGTCATAGGATGGACAATGATAAACATCATGATGAACCAGATAATTGTGCTATTTGTCATGTTGTCATGAGTGCTAATAAATTTTGCAATAGCTGGAAGTTTGGAGCCTCTAGGTAAAAACACCTCGTGGGGAACTGAGGGAGAGCCAGGTGAAAATACTAATAAAGTCTAGACTTTTCAACTCTATTTTCTAAGAGCATCAAAAATAATTTGCAGGGACACACTCGCGGCTTGAGAGGTGATTCATCATGGCAAGTAGAGGATTAATGCATCAAATTTACTTTTTTAAAGAATATTATTGGATTTCAGTAGTTCACTGTAGCTTATATTTGGTGCCTGAGAGTTTACAAAACAGCCAATTACTGCATGAGAATATTTTAATTTGTCCTGTATATCAAGGCTCTAATATAAAAATCAATAATCTCATTGATGACAGTGAAGTAACTATGTAGTCTAAACTTACATACATCATGATGGATAACTGTAAAGGAATGTGCCACCAAATTTAATATTCCTGCTTTTACCTTTTTGTGATGTACTTAAGATCACATAATGCATTACCCTACATAATTCATGTTTGAAGCAATCATATTAATATCACTATAGTATTAATAATTGTGAGTCATGACAGTAAATGATCAAGTAGGCTGACTGCAAGAAACAAAAATTATTAAAAGCAAATCATGTGTAGATTGAAACCAGCAGAGGGCGATGTTGTCAAAGGTGAGAGCAGCACATACAGTGATCGCCATCATCTGTTTTTTCTTTACACTTTGTAAAAGGCAGTTCCTTCATTGGAATGTTATTGGAGACAGTGAAGAACAATATGATTTCAGTAGGTTATGCAGGTGTTTCTTACCTGCAACTTTAGATAGGGAAGTGAGTGAGGGTGGATATGTGCACAGACAAGGATTTTAGTATCTATCAGACTTAATGCAAATGAATCTGAATAGGAAACCTGTCCAGAACCATTTAATACTGTACTGTGTTTCCCCACAAACAGCAAACAAACATGAGAACAGGATTCTGGTGGAAAGCTCTCAGGTAGATGCCAAATTTGTTGTTCTGTTGAGTGTTTGAATAATGTTATACTTAAGGTATACAGCCTGAATAAATGCATTTACTGTGTAGATCTTCATTGCCTCAGCAATGTGGAGAGAGTAGCACAGCATCCAGACAACACTGTGGTTAACTGATGAATAATTTATACAGAGCATTGCAATCCAGACAAGACATGAAATAAATAACGTAATAAAAACCAATCGATAAGCTCTCGAACAATTCTGAGCATTGAACGGCATATAGAATAAATGGTTCAAACAAACAAATGACTGCCACCTGATTTTATATTTATATTTACAGAGTGCTATTTTCATATTTGTAGTAACATTACCACTGACCATAAACCAGTTCTCTGATACTGGCTTCACTGACCGCTGTTTTTTTATTGATAGATTGCACAAGTACTGTAGTGTGCGTGTGTGTGTGAACCCTCCTCGCTGTGGTTGTGAGGCTGATGCTGTGCCTTCAGAGTGCAGCGTGTCAAATCAGAACATCTGCCGTCATCGGCCCTGCCTGTCATCAAGCGTCTGCGTCAAGGCCCTACGTCTTTTTCTGGTATAATCAGAATGCCCAAACCTGCAGGTTTCTCTCCACTGTTTGGATGTTGTGGAAAGATTCTGCCCTTTCACTCAACAGTATTGGTTTATTTTCAAGTAATGATTAATGATTATTATTATTAAAAATTGTATCAAATATTTATGACACAAAACACAGAAACAATTTTTTACAAATATCTTGAGACTCAAAAAGGAGCCAAAATGTCAGGCGCTCTTTGCTTCTCTGTGGTCCAGATGATCAGTTTCCTTTTGGAAGATTATGTTGAAGTAATACTCCAGGCGCAGATACAGCGCACTGTGCACAGCTTGTTGCTCACTCAACAAACTGTGTTTTCTGCCTCACTAGCTGGCCATAGCCAAAGTCAGACTTAACATGTCTGAAATGTTGGGAAACTTTATCCTCTGCCTGTGATATGTTCTGTCACACTTTGCCTAATGTCCTCAAAGTGAAGTTCTCTTGGGGCTAGTCCTCATTCAGGTTTGCTACAGCCAGTGACTGGAATACGCTGCAGAAATCCCTAAAACTGGTCAGTTACTACAACTGCATTTTCTCTCAAGGACAAACTGCTCCTCAGATGTGTTATTTAGCACATCCCAGTAATCTGCCCTTTTATTTGCTGACCCTAGTGTTCAGTAACTTGTAAAATGGGTACTCCTGAGTACTTACTCCTACACCGTTGTTAGATTAGATTACAGGATTACAAGCAACAAGGAACATCACATCCTCAGACCTCACATGAAGACAACATTTTGTACTTACTGGATATTAAACTGTTTCAAACAAGCAGCGCCACATCTTTGCTAAGTTTCTGTGGGCTGGAGGTCAGGGCTGACTTGGATCTGTGTCTAAGGTTGATGTGATCCAGTAAGTCAGGGGTGTTGACTACCAGTGCTGCATGCTGCATTGGAGCATGGTGGATGGCTATGCGCTGCTGTGGCAGGCCATGCTACAGGGTAGAACAGCAGCCACGGAGGAACAGTGCGAGGAAAGGCAGCCAAGTAACCCTATTTATAGATGCAGGCAATGTGGGGCATTGTTTGGGCGGGTGGAGGGTTGCAGTGGACTACAGTGTCTTGAAACTACTGCTACTGCAACGCTTTACCCTATTTTCCTGTAGTGGGTTTAAATGAGGCAGATTTTTATTAGTCTTCTTTTGGTGTATGTTTTGCTGCAGGCTAAGGGATATATTGTACTGACCTCTGAACAGTGACAAAAATAGATGAAAAAATGCACTCGGGGTTCTGACTCAGCGCATCAAGTATCAAGATTTGTTACAGAAGAAAATCATAACTAGAAAAGCTTTGAAAAATTATAACCTTTATTAATAATCACTATCTTACGTCAAAGCCAAGTACAAGCAGGTCTACCTTTCTGATGTTTATCAATTTATTTTAATGTTTTAGATCAATAAAACAACAGCTCAAAGCCAGACTTCAAGGAGACGCCTACAGAAAATGAAGGAAATTGATAATCGACACATGGTCTCTTTTCTGAAATGGCACCCGTAAACATGTCGTTTTCCATGCATGATGAAGTCTCCACCTGTGCCAATCAGTCACCTTGTTTGGAGCTGTAATTGCGCTTCCCCTTTGGGATGATCAGTGTAATTTGGAATGCGGCGCTGAGATGTCGGCAGTGTTTACTAGATGCGTGAATGAATGAACAAATGTTGTGAAGGATATTCACCCTTTTGTTATTACCACTGTGCAAGTGACTCACAAAAGGGCTCCTGGCCTGCATATGATTTACCTGCTCTTAAAAAAACTGTATAATAATTTAAAAATTAAAATGAGGTGAAGGAGGTGGAATCACTCCACTAAAATTATGAGTAGTGACTATACACATCACTGTGGGTGCAAACTAAGCCATTACAAGTCAACCTATGTCAAGAGCAACGCCTACACAAGAGTGCCACAGGTTTTCTTAAGCTGTTAGCTGCCAAAGTTTCAAGCCAGGCCTGGACTGGTTTTGGTAATGGTTACATAAGAAATGTGAACTGAGGCTATTGCTCTTGAGATAACACCTACCTTAAAAGATCTTAATAAGGAAAATAGTGTGAATCCCTCAGTCAGAATAGAATAATGCTTACACAAATAATGCAGACCTTGATGAACATCTAATATGCATTTAAAAAACCATCAGATCCCCCCTGTTTCTTTGTGTTTGTGTCACTGTAAAATGTTGGCAGTAAACATTGCTTTCAAAGAGTGCCTTACTGTTGAATGTGATTGCAAGCAATTTAGCCTGGGATCAGCTTCTACTGGCAGGACTTGCATAAGCAGAATGACAAAATGGGAAAAAAAACACTTTTAGTTCTCTGAAAATCCTAACTGAATATTTGACATAAAAGTGAAATATTAAATTATCACATCAAACATCCTGCAGAGTGTGTATGGACTTAGCTTTGCTTCACATTTTTAGAGGTAATGTGAACTATGGAGAGCATCAATTGAAAGTCAGCCAAAGGGCAGAAAGTCTAATGTTAGTTCTGTCCTTTAAAAACATCTGTTGTTGACATTTCATAGGAATGTTTGAGAAAACAGAACATTGATAATTAAAATTGCCAGGCTCATTTGTTTTGTTCTGTGAGCGCTTTGCCTGTGGGATATTCAGTTAAAGACGTGGGAATGTTTAATCAAATTTCCATTAATATTCATCTGTGCTGCTGTACCTTAGCTCCCCCGGTTACCAACATGCTGCTCAAATATGGCTTCCTAATTACCAGATTTTTAGACTTTCATTTCATCATTTTCTCCATTTGCGCACAATCTGTTCCGCGAAATATCGTTTTGATTCAGTTGCTGCTCTTTCCTCCAAAGACACTTTGTTTGAGAGGACCGTTATGTGACAGTTTAATTACAAACTCAATATAGTAATGGACAAATGGACTTTTCTCCCCAGTGGAATAAACTCTTTTCTATTATGTATTATCATAGTTTTTCATCATGTCAAGAAGAAAAGAAATGGTGGTACACTGAAGCAGTTCTTCCATCTGCAAACAATAAATACCTTTCACTTTCTGACTTGAAGAAATAAGCCTAATGATTTCAAAGTACTGTGATTCATTCCTCTACATAAACACATTGCCTTGAGCTTCCCTTCTTTCAGCAGCTATGCTAATGCTAGTGCTGATGATAAAGTAAAAAGACATGCAAGGGGGCAGATAAAGCCACCCGAGCTAATTTTTCAAACACTGTACCTGACAGACATCCATCGTGCGTCTGTATGTATCTACCGTACGAGACTATCTCTTGCAAAACTGTCTGTATGATATGCAGATTTTCACTCAAACCAGAGCAGCTGCTGGGTGTTTTGAAGTAAAAAGTTGAATACAAATTCTCAGTGGCCCATGGTTGGTGACTCAGTAATATGTACATCAAAGCAAATAGTATTAAACACTATGTTATATGAATGTTCAGTAAGATCTTTTAAGGAGTAAAGCAGTGAGGATAACTGTTAGAAGTCGTACTCATCCACATACATAAACAGTTCTGAAGGTCTTTATATGCAGTGTGAGCTGTGATTGCAGCTTTGAGTCTGTATCAGCTTGGTGCATTTGATTTTTGGGATTTTGCCCCATTCTTTGTTGCAGATTTGCTGAAGCTCAGTGGAGATGGATGGGGAGTGACTGTGATCAGTTGCAGTATCTCTTAAGTCGTGCCGGGTATTCAGTGAAAGTCCTATCGGAGCATTAGTCGGGTTATTCAAGGATTTTCTCATTCTTGCTCATGCCTTTGTCACATCCTGTTTAGATTATTGTGATGCACTTTCCACTCGCATAACACAGTCATTTTTAAATCATCTTCAGTTGGCAGGCTCCAAGCAAAGTCTCCTTACTAAGACTCGTATTTGTCCTGTTTAAGCCTCTTAACACTCAGCACATTTCAAATTGATTTAAAAATCCTATTAATTACCTATAAGTCCTTCCATGGCAGAGCTCCAACATGTATTCTCCCATGTAACACCTAAGAATGCAGCAAAGTTAAAATCATAAAGGTAAATACTTTATGAAGGCATAAACACATTATTTACTGTATTTAACTTTCTACTATATCACTGGGCAGTAGTGTGTGCAGCTTGGTAATTATCTGTGCAGTACATTTGCCACATGACATATCAACACTTTGGTTTCCTAATTAGGCCCATAAACTCTTGATCATCCAGACTGAAATTTCTCAACAACTGTTTGACGGTTTGCCATGAAATTTGGTTCAGATATTTATGGTCCGCAGAAAATGTATCCCGATTCCTTTAGTGATTCCCTGACTTTTACTCTTGCGCAACCATGAGCTTCATCATACTGGATTGATTGCATTGAAATCAGGTACACACATTCATGTCTCCCCTTAGGATGAATTGTAATAATAGACACAGCCTTATTTTCTCTTTGGGAATTTAGGCACACAGAGCAAGTCACCAATGTGTCCAAACATACTGTTTAACCCACGCCAAAGTCAGATATTCTAAACCAATGGACTACAGAAAAGCAACGAGTACACCTTTTGACCTTTGTCCTGCTCATAATCCCTCAAAATAAAGTGATCCCTATTACAAGTAGAGTTGTAAACTGAGATCTAGTAGAGAACTGATTAAAAAGAAAATAATAAGACATTCTGCAAATAATGCAGACCTCAATAAACGTGAACATATCCCTTCATTTGTTATTAGTAGTTATAACCCAAGTTTCTATCATCTTCCAGAGGGTTCTGTATTTATCACCTGTAGGTCAAACACAGACACTGCTGTGGATATGCTGTAATGGATCGATGACTCATAGCTGTCAGATGAAACCAGTGTCATGGAAGGACACATCTGCTTTCATCCACTCAGCTGCTCCAAAGAGATATGTTGCCCCCCCCCCCCATTCAACACTGTAGCAAAGTCACTCATTGGTTCTGTGCACTTGACATTATCTCTCTTTCTGGTTTGTCTGCTTGCCACTCCTGAGTGGCTCTTCTCCTGTTTGTTTCTGCTCATGAACAAATTTGTTTTGGTCTGAAACAAAACCCTCAGCGTCAGAGCTGCCTCTAATAATGAGACAACCTGCAGAAGTAAAACACATCATTGGAATAGATAAGATCAGACAGACAGTATCTTAAGATGTGGCTTGGTGAGAGGCTCAGCACTTTCTGTGGCTGAAGCTGTATGTTGAGCCATAAATATGGGGGTTTTACAGGAAGCCTTAGGAGAATGAAACCTGAAAGGTTTTATTGTGGAGTTTTACAGGACTCGGCGAGCTCTTTTTATCTCCTGACCTTTCTGGGGAGCTTGAGACCACTTATTGCAGCCCTGACCTTGGGTACCATAACACAAAGTACAGTGTCATCATTTCATCTTGAGAATTTAACGGGCATTTCTTTTATTGTTTACCTACACATAAAACTCCTCTTGGGAACCACTTTGCCAGACGAGCAGGCATGGTTTTGGTTTTGGCATGTGTATTATTAATTCTAATTAATCCATTGCACAGAATCCCCTCAGGTTTTCTCTGTGTGTGTGATACCAGCTGAATGCAAGTTGTGATATTCAAGCAAAGTGTGCTGCAATGTGATCTGTTGTGCATATACAGGAGAGCAACGCATTATCACATTTTTTATTTACTACCTCTTGATCCCTGACCAAGAATAAATAATAGCAGTAGATACACGAAGCACTGTTTGGTATTGAAGATGTTGTTTACATCTATATTTCTCATCTTTAATTATCCAGTGCCAACCCTCATTTACGTTATCTGCCCAAGGAAAATGAGGCCGCGCATGCACCAGAGCACTTCTGCTGTGCACTTTTCAATTCTCCCAACAGGCTTTGGCCCTAATGTCAGCCTTAAATGTGAAATGCGAAGCTGTGCATGTGGCTGCAAAGTTCCACATCCAATTTCACAGGTTCCAGCTCTGAGTAATGACTCCAGAACGGAGACTTTGACTAAATGAACAAGTAAGGAGACAACCCTCAGAACATTTATAATTTTAATAAATAAACAAAAGAAGCTAGAAAATACATAACTAGCTCTGCTTTGCAGCTGCTAAATGCTACAGAAATTATGCAAGACCCAAACCTATATCAGAACTTTCTTTGCTCAGTTTAATGGCTGTAAAAGAATGTCAGCTTTTCATGAAGTGACGTGATGCAGACACTTGCACAGTGTGAATCTGATAGATTTTTATTTGTGTGTTAGCACCTGTTTGAAAATTGTTCACACTGAATTTTAAAGAATAATTACAACCGAGTAAAATCAGTGGGCTTTTTGATGACTTAATTACTGCGGATGGCTGATGTGTCTGATTGTAGCTGTGTGCTCTCTGTTAACAGTGCTACGTGTAACACTGGATACGCCTGTATTTAGGCCACTCCACTCCCTCAGGCTTTACAACTTGTGTGCATAATTCTGTGGGTTATAACAAGCAATTGCTATATATATAACAAGGTTAAGCTCACAGAGTTTGATAGATTGGTATTGACAAGTGATTGAGTGTTTACATTTTGTGATGGCTGTTTGCACGTCATTTATGTTCTAACACTAACCTCAAATCATTTAAAACTGCTGATGTTTGTCTGCGCTGCATCTCACTAACCACCAGGGCTTTATTGTTTATGATCATATTGCTCATGTTGCCTCTTGGAGCGATGCCAGAACTGCACCGTGCTATTAATTGCGCCCACCATATGGTCGACACTTCATAAATGCCATTTTTACTTAAACTCCATAGGAAGTAATGGAAAGGCCTGATGACATTTACACTCAGTTGAATCTCACTAAAGAGGCTGTGTATCAGACAGAGAGTGAAGAGACTCCCCGAGCAGACCTCATTTGCCACTGTGGAGATTGGGAAGCATGCCCAAGGTGTGCTGTAGTGGCAGTGCACTGATAACCTGAAAGCTCTCGTAAAGACTTCTAACCCTTATTGAAATGCTGTTAGATATGTGCTGGGGAACTCCTTGCTGAGGGAAACTGCGTTATCCTCTGTGAAAACAGAGATTGGGTGTACAGCTGTAGAGGCTCCAAAGTCGCAGTGGCGTGAATTGTACCATCAAACCAACCCATTACGAGGCCAATGGGAAGGTGTAATAAAAATGGCAAATACAGCGTATCATCATAATTCTTATCGTGTAGTGATAGATTTGCTCCAGCAAAGTTTCTCTCCTGCTGAGAAATGTGCTTGCGACTGTGACACGTTTGGGTCTTTATAAAAAAATCATCAGCTGAGACAAGGTGTTGTCATTTTTCTTTTGGTTGAAGGCAGGCTAGTCTGACTTTTTGAGGAGAGCGGAGGAGAGTTCTTTTATCCTGATCTCCTCCATACTGTAGATTTTCTTTTAGCCTTTCACCTGCCTAATATTATGTAGGTCACCCCTTTTTCTGCCCAAAACAGGTCTGACCTGCCGGGGCCTGGACGCAGGACCTCTGAGGGTGTCCTGTGTCAGGCAATGGGACATCAGCAACAGATCCTTGTGTGTGCATGTGTGTGGCCTCTATGGATCTGGCTTGTTCTGGCGCATCCCACAGATGCTGGATCAGATTGAGTTTGACTGAGACTGGAGACTGGGTCAGTGCCTTGGGCTTGTTGTCATGTTCTCTAAGCAAATTCTGAGCAGTTTTTGTCTGCAACAGTATTTAGGTGGGTGGTACGTGTCAAAGTAACATCCAGATGAATGCCAGAACCCAAGGTTTCCCAGCAGAACACTGTATAGTAATGAGATGATGATTGTTATTCACTTCATCTGTCAGTGGTTTTAAAGTGGCAAATCAGTGTAGTTAATGGTTACATAAACACATAACTTAAAATTTTACACCAGTGTCATTTAAGGTGCACTTCACCACATGCAGAGGACAACACTTCTGTATCAGGGTTTTTACTGATGAACACATCAGTGGCCTGCATTAAAAGCCCCATTAAGATATTGAGGTTTAAAGTGCGGTAAGCGATTTAGTTGTACCAATTTAACACTGTTATATTATTTTGACATACTACAGGGACCCTCCCTGTAGTTACCATTTTTTCTAAGTCAAGATAAGAGCTCAAAGAAAACATTAATAACCCTTGAGAGGACTGTTTTGTACAAAGTGCATTAAGAAACATTAAGGTTCAGCCTCCCTGACTGCACCAATAATTTTTGTACAGTATGTTATCTGGTTCAGCAGCATGGAAAATTTAGTTAAGTATAGTGTATTGCAGGCTGCACTTTGGGCTATACTTTTGCACTTACCTGTTGTTGTTAAACCGACACCTGTACGTTTTGCAAGAATTTCGGAGTTTACGTTAATTGGATCATTTTTCAAGTGGCAGAGAGCTCATATCTACAAACGACACTAACAGTGGTGTATGTCTGCGTAAAGGTCATGCCACCCAGACAGTATTTCTGTTCATGAAATTGAACTTAATTATAGTGCAGTTGTTCTGCTCGCCGTGTCCTATGAAAGATTAGAGTTATACGCCAAGCATCAAATCACATCCAGATCAATACGCATGGACTCTGTAGCCTGTTCTGCTGTGCTGGTTTTGCAGCAGTCTAAATAGGAAACTGTAATGATTTCTGCCATTCCAGCACACATACACTGTGCATAGATATATATATATATAAATATAAAATGCTTGCACGTCCCTGTTCCAACAAATCACACTCTGTGAGCATAATTGATATTGTATTGCTCAGTTAATCTAATGGAATGTAAGAGTCGCCCATAGTGAGTAAGCAATCCTGGAGTGAATAAAGCGATATACTTTAATGTCTTGAAATAGCAGATAAATGATTAAAGAGAATGAACTTCAGGCAGAAGAGTGCTTGTCCTTAAAATGGTAAAATGGTTCAAAAACTGTATTTCAGTAGATTTAAATCACATCCCTGTGCATTACTGCAGCACGGGGTACAGAGTGGGCTTTAAATTACATACAGTATAATAAAAAAAGCACTGTAAAAGACGATTACATTTCAAAGCCTGAAAATCACCCATAAACCTAAAAGGTAGCTATCAGGTGTTTACTCTGGCGATGTGATTTGGTAAAACCTTAGGTTCTGGATTCAGCTCAGGCCGCAGACATTACAGACTATTGATTTAGACAGAAGTTAATAGAGCTGCAGTTTTAGATGAGAAGCAGTAAAAACAAACAAACAAACAAAAAAAAAAAACATCAGGTTTGTGGAGTTTACGCCAAATCAAGCACAACTGCTTTAGCAGAATTGAATCCAGCTCCTGATTACAGGAGCATGTTTGAAATTAGCTGACGTTGTTAAGTTTTAGGGCCAGACATTACCTGGCAATCAACACGTGAGGTGAGAGAGATGACTGCGTGCTGCGCTGCTGGTGCACCTGATGTTGTTCATGATCCCTGTGATGAGAGTCTGATTGCCAGGCAGAGCACAACTTCCTCATCATGTTGGAGGTGCCCAGCCCATGTTAAAACACAAACAAGTTGAGTTTTTATAAGGTCAGAGATATGTCTGCACTGATCCCTGCCTTGCAGACTCTCAGTTGTCTGGTCTGTCTGAGATACAGCCAATTTTAAATCACTTAAGATAATGAGCTGTTAATGACGATAACTTCAGGCATCTTATCATATTTTGTATTTTGTGAGTCATGGCTCTGTTGGCTGAAGCAGTACTTTATATAAGTAAAATGCATTTACATTTTGTTAGTGTGTCTTCTCACCAGAGTTTGTAGGCAATGAACCTAAAGCCCTAAACCCCCAAACACACACACACACACACACACACACACGCACACAGGCACAAGCACT